>LWMJ02000223.1:39039-59503 GCA_001693035.2 Taenia asiatica | reverse complement strand
ATTCGAGGAGTAAGTGGGCGGGTGGGTTGGTAAGTGGATGAATAGGTTAGGCTCGTTGAATTTAAGGGGCGGGAGATGTGCAAATTCTTTTGAAGGTTGACGACTTTGCGACATGTTGGTATGGGAACCGATTCGGACTGACCTCTGTTAGCATCCGCCTATCTTCTCTGCCTTAACATGGACATGTCACCACAATCACAGAGTATCAACGGTAAAATAAGTGTGTATGGGCACCGCAGTAGTGATTAGTTCGAATTCTATTTTACCTATGATGCTTTGTTTCAAATAAGACTGGTGTTCTCCCACACACTTATGACTACAAGCTTCTTCACCACTCCAGGTGCTATTGATCAGATCTGAAACTATATGTCCTTCCAATACGGCACAAGCCCTCTGCTTGAATTCCCTTAACACACTACTCATTCCCCATCTTTATTGCGATAACGTGATTAAGCGAATTGATACTACTTTAAACTAAAAATACTTTGGTGGCCTGAGTAAAACAGCTGCAGTACGGTGAGTTTGTAAAATAAGACGATGACACGTCGCGTTGAACAATGTATAAGGTCTGTGCACATAACATTAATCTGCGATGCATTTTCGAACCTAATTAAAAGCTGTACCAGTAAAAAAGTATTCGGGTGATGTTTTAGCATGAGAATCTGCTACCATTTTTATCACATTTATCAATTTATACGATTCCAGTCAAACGCACGCGAAGATGGTTAGATGGAATGCCCCTCTAGTGCGTGCACATCATTAGCGTGCCCAGTTGGTAAACATCCCCGTACAAGTGGGATAAGCAGCTCTGTAACAACGTCTTGAAGACCGTCGCTTTCTGGCAAAACGGAAGAAAGGCTTAGATGCCAAAGGCAAACTTTTTATATCGAAATTACTTTAGGAGTCGTCACTGGTACTTCCACGCACAGTGGCATTCGAGATAACCATGAGGACAGATGGACACAATTTGGCAGAACGAACAATATGTTGATGACGTTGTGCAGAGATGTAGACAATGCTTCCCAGCATAATCTTTAACACTTTTGGATGCAAAACAACGAGTTAAACAAGCAACTTATCAACGTCTTACATTGAAATTTAGCCACTTCAATGCAAGCAAAGGACGAAAACAGAAAAGAGAATGCAAATTAGACCCCCAAATTTCTCGACAGGAAGGCAAAGTAGTACCCTTCAATAATTTATCCTATTCCTTAACCGTTCATTCCACATTTTTGCATTCCCATCCATCAATCCCGATTTCGTTCACTCCACTTTATTTTAGATTTACCTTTCTACCAAAAGAGGTGTGAATAAAGAAGGAAGCATTAACTAAGAACCCGTCACGTGAGGCTGTGTCAAAGTTTGTTGCACCCGAAGTGGGATGCGAAGCCTCCTTCAGCTCATCCCACCACATCATGTCATGGGTCTTGTGATTGCACAAGCGATTGATGATGGTGTCGCAAACCACAAGAATTCGGTAGAGGCTAGAATGAAAGGCAGAATTGTTTGTATCACTGTTCGAATTGCATGCGTTTTCGATGACTAGGATTTCTCCTATCGAAAGCACAGGGATTGTCTGGAGGGAGTTCAAAACCTATGTCACTCAGGCCTAATGTTTCTAGTGTGGATTCGGTGATTTTTGGGAAATTGTGTGAATTCATAGAAGGATGACTGAGTGATAGCGCCATTTGTGCTGCCAATGGCTTTCTTCTCATCTTCTAGGCCCTCCGACCCCATCACCTCAGTCTTGCTCCCATTGCCAACAAAACTGCTGCTATGAGTAAAAACTGCATGCGGGGAATCCCTCAGCGGCGAAAGCGGGATTTCAGTTCCTCTTTTTTTTCATTAGGCGAGTTGGGGTGATAAGGCAAGTTGGTACACGTAACTTAGTTCCCATTTGCCCGGCCAAGTGTACATGCCCATGACATTTCTCTCTACATCTTCAAGGCTGGAGCGAGCAAAAGTATATTCCGCCTTAGTTTATCATAACTTGCTGTTTAAGTGGTGAAGGAACTGTTGGTAGACGGATTGAGGTGGCCAGGACCAATGGACGAAGTCGCTGTGTTTGCCTTTCATAGAGGCACAGAATTTTCAAAAAACTTCCCCAGACAGACCTAGGTACAGTTGGTATTGGCAAAATCGTCTTTAAAATTCTGGAGCAAAGAACTTGGTCAACGGAAAAGCTTGCATTTTGACTAGATAAGAAACTCACATGTGCACGCATGGAAAAGGAGCAATCGAAGCGTTTGGTCTATTTTGATCGTATACTTTTCTGGGAGAACACTGATCCCCAATACGATTGGAGCCAAAAATTAGTTTCCCCATCTCCAGCATTGAACCGCGGCTGCATCCGCCAATACTTCATTTTCTTGAGGTATCAGCAACAGAAGAAACTCGAACATGCCTTCCCTTCGTCCTGTTCTCATCGCAACGACTTCAACTCGCAGCTGTTTCTGTCGCCGTCGGTGCAGATAGTTGGGTGCCTCAGCAAATGTGCTGAAGGACCTTTGCGTTTTTTTGTTTGCTAATCTTCTATTTCCCATTGATTCGTTTTCCTCATTCACCCCATCTACTTGTCCTTCATGAGTGTTTCCCTTTTCCCTTATGCTCCTTTTCTTCCGTCTATTTTAGTGATTAACATTGCGCGTTCTGAACGTAACACTCACGATACGATGGGTGAGAGGGTAGGAAGGGTAGGGAGGATACACCGCTCCCATTACCCCTCGAGTTATGCTTTGTGTATCTTGTTTTTTCGTGTACCTTTTATTCCCCTCTACAAGTATGCATGTGTTTCAACTTCCCAGTACGTAGCTGAACTCGGTACTTGTGCCTCGTTGCACGTCACCATAGCCTTATGGGTGGAGGAGGGGAGTTGAGAACTCATGGGTTTATTGTAAAGGTTGTCTGTTTTGATCCTGGCATTTGTGGTCACGTTCGTTCTGGGTTTTGGTATACAGTTGGACTTTCTTCTTACACATCACTCCTGATCATTCTCACTGTAGCGCGTGTTACCATTTCCCACATTTGCCTCAACCTCTTTCACCAAGCTGGTTTAGCCCTGTAATGGATCAGTCCTTGGGTCTACTTGGCCGATCTACTACTGATGAGTTAGAGGGCATCTAAAAAGAAGTAATCCGTAAAGCGTCTGCTAGTGGACAGGTCTGAAGAATAGTCTTACTCTCGATCTTTTGTCACATCAAAGAAATCAGGATCTACTCGTAGTGGCTAGTAGCAGTAAAACAGGCAACAGTATTGATGTTGTTCTTGCAGTAGGTTTTCTCTCCAAATAGAAAGCTTTGAGTTTGCATGGTAGTTTATTGAATATATCTTTGTTAGACAAGGGAAACGCGAAGAGGCGTAATGATTTGGTGACCAGTGAAATTGAAGAACTATATCTCTCCCAGAATGGCATGGAGAATGGTGCTAGTCACTGCGGAGGCGGTTATGTAATGCGCTAGTGGCTTGTTTAATAATGGGTTTTAGTAATGCGCCTACCTAGTTGTCGCGTCGTTGTACCTTCGCTGGGTGTGCCGTTGGTATGTTAAATACATGTGTGCATTCTGCCCAACTGTAATGTCTCCTTTGGCCTTCGGGGAGGGAAAAAGCTGGTGGAACTGCAACATATATGTGATAATTGGTGATGGGATGTTCTGTTGTGCAGCCGCAGCCCATCCGTATGAACGAGTAACAGCTGCGGCATGTGTTGCTTCAGAAAATGCAAGAACGTTTCCATTTTTTTTAGGTCGCAGTTTGTTGGCACAGGTGATGAGTGTATTTTAGAGTCTAGTCTCCATTCGGTGCTCAAACCCCACTGTTGAATGTGCAGTAAGTTGTTAATAATCAAAACGCTACTACTTGGCCATGGGAATGGCCTTAAAAGGCACTGAATGTGTTACTTGTCGGTATTTAAGTAGGTGGGTGGTTCCTATGCGGTGCATAAGAATAATTAAGGCTTGCTCACATCCTACTCTATGAAGAAGAAGAAAACCTGAGCAAACCTTAGAGTACTTTACAAAGTATGTGCAGTTTGGCAAGGCAATCCTGATACGGCCGCATCCATCGCCACCGCTGTGGNGTGCAGCCGCAGCCCATCCGTATGAACGAGTAACAGCTGCGGCATGTGTTGCTTCAGAAAATGCAAGAACGTTTCCATTTTTTTTAGGTCGCAGTTTGTTGGCACAGGTGATGAGTGTATTTTAGAGTCTAGTCTCCATTCGGTGCTCAAACCCCACTGTTGAATGTGCAGTAAGTTGTTAATAATCAAAACGCTACTACTTGGCCATGGGAATGGCCTTAAAAGGCACTGAATGTGTTACTTGTCGGTATTTAAGTAGGTGGGTGGTTCCTATGCGGTGCATAAGAATAATTAAGGCTTGCTCACATCCTACTCTATGAAGAAGAAGAAAACCTGAGCAAACCTTAGAGTACTTTACAAAGTATGTGCAGTTTGGCAAGGTCAATCCTGATACGGCCGCATCCATCGCCACCGCTGTGGTCCATGCTGCTGCTGATGTCACCGCCTCCAATACCACTAGGAACGATTGCGGCAGCCTGCTTCGCACGAAGAGGTGGGGAGGCATAGCCCTATCTAGTAGCTTTTTCCCAACGATGGGTCTCAATTGTTAAACGTAACTTTTACACCTGGTTTACATTAGTCGTCTGCATAATAAGCAGCGCCTAATACTTGAGCTGAAAATAGGTGAGTTAGGCTTGGGCTGGAGACCATTGTCACGTGGCCCATCTTCCATTCAAGGAGTTGCTAGTCCCCAGTTTCCACAAATGTGTCAATCATCTGGCATTAGGGCAGTTCCGTTGACAACAGTCGTGATGATTGTTGGCAAAGTAATGATCAGGGTAACAAAACCTGGCTCATGTTCATTTAAGTCATTCAGTCACAGTGACAGCCTGTAACTTATCGACCTTCGTCCAATTTGTTGAAGCTCTAGGATTGGCGCAGTCTTTGGCTTTCGATTTTGTTAGTGTTGCTGTCTGTAACTACTGCAGCTGTCATTGCAGTTGTAGCAGTTAAAGCGATTGCAATGTTTCGTGGGGCGGCGCTATGCTGATATTCAAGGTCATCATCTTTTTGCCGCAAGGAGCGAATTCAGGGGGCGGAATGTTCAGTTTTAAGTTATAATACTGTACGCATTTTAAAAGACAAGGTGTCACGTACGCATGGACCTTGACTTGAAGTGACTTTCGAAAAGACGAAGCAGAATTCTATCTTGAGTCTAATGGCCTCTGCCACTAAATCCATACTTTTTCAATCTTTGAGAGTGAAACTAGTGGTTTGTGTTGCAAGATACCATATGACTAGCAAATGGTTAAGCCAGCCAGTTATGTGATAGTATTCCGAATAAATTGGAATCCTATAGTATTATATGGCTAATATAGTTAATTTATTATTTGATCAGTTTTGTGGTTCTGAGGTTTCGTTGACTGCCTGCATTTAATGCAGTATCACACGCTCGGTAGAAAGAAAATGGCAATTTGAACCTCAAGAATGGCAGAGAGGCTGTCAAATGCCTTAACGTGGTGTTTTCAACGACGTCACATGCTACCTTCAACTTGAATGTATCACTGCGATTTCACCGTAGGATAACGCAAATGGTGGCATATTACAAAAAATCCAAGTGTGCAAATGTCTTAAGCTGGCAACAAATAAATATCAGGTCTCTACAATTTTTACAGCTCCATAAAACAAAGCTCTAGCCAACAGCATCGTTTACGGACGCTGCAAAACGATTTTATGACTTACTTACATTAAAACACTCTGGTTCCCGTTTTGACTGGCTAGTTTGCATTATTCTACTTAAAGGCAGCCTATGATGCACTTCCCTCCCACGGAACGATTAGAGGCGCATTTACTTTGCTTAAAACCACTGCATTTCTATAAGACTGCATTATCACAATCGCGTGACTCTTGCACCAAAGTGATACTGCTTTGTGGAAAGTAAGAAATTAAGCCAAACTACAAATAAAATGTCCCACTTTTTCATCAGATCTTCTTTCATTCCCTTTTTCTCACTATCGTTCTGGAAACGAGACAAGCGTCTTGAGACACCTTTATTGTATCTGATAACGTAAAAAGTTGAAAGAAAGACCTACTTTGCGTCGGTGTAATCAATCTTCTCATCAAGCAAGAGATTTGGGCTGCATTCCCACCTGCCGCTTCAAAGAACATCCAAAAGAAGCACAAGCCAAACACAGTCTCTTCGCCTTTTGAGCACTATGCCCGGTGCCGCCCTTGTGCGCTTACTTAAACAATGCCGGCGGGTGATTTTCGTTCTTCTAACAGTGCATAAATTTTATCCTCAAAACCGACTAGCGGAGCACCTTTATAGGGTCTCATCTTGTTGTGGTGGACAGTTGTCGACTGGGCACGGAGTTGTGTGTTGTGTACGACGTAGTTCGCAGGTGAGCTAACCTTCACTACTTGGAACTGATCCCTAATCTGGTGATGGTAGAAATTTAGGTGAGATCAGAGTAGGGAAGTCGGTCTTTGTATTTGGACAAGATCTTATCACAGTAGACCTTGGTTCAACTTTGCTCATAGTAACATTTATGTTGCCTGTTATAAGAAATCTGTATGTGCCTTTGTATGATTTAAAGAGCTTTTCAAATCCGTTTTTAGGTGCGGTTCTTTCCCAGGTGCATTGTCGGCTGCCACTTCTTTGTTTAAAAGAAGGATATCGGAAGGGACTCTCAGTTTCCGGCCTGTGAGCGTTTTAAGCGATAACACGCCAATTGATGTGGATAGTATAGCTCTGTATGCGAGGAGATCGCGTCTCGGGCTTAAATTCCAAATTCAGGCAAAATGCCTATGATGCTCCTCTCAGTTTTACTCTTCCTTAGTAGCCCTTTTGCATTCGCTCCACTATGGTTTGCCTATCAAATCTGGTTTAGATTGCAATCAAGCTAAATTGCAAATAACTGAGTATCAACTTGCGTGCACTGCCACAAAATTGCGCCCTCCATCCGCGCATTGTCTTCCTAATGCTTAAAGTGTGTAAGCGAAATGCTTACGCACTTCTGTCATCCCTATAAGTTCTTACGCATGTTGGTGCTGCGCCGTGTACATATCGACTGTGAGATCATGCAGATTCTCCTTCCAGTTATTAGGAAGATAATTGGGATATCTTCATTGAGTTGCCACAAACATAGTTTAAATGCCACAGTAGACATAAGTTGAATGCTGCAGAATATAGCCCTTTATTCTCCGCAACACGGTCACAATCAACAAGCACTTGAAGATGCTCATTTCGAAGAAGGGTTGCAAAACTGTGTAGATAGACCTTCTCAAAAATTACTTTAAGTCCAGCTGCTGCCATGATAAGGATGCTCGGCAGTTGGTAAATGGCACCCAATGGTAGTTATTGTGCTGGTATTTATTTGCTTCTCATTTCAAAAACGGCTGACTGAAGCCGGTTCACTTAAACAAAGTAGGCAATCACAATCGACAAAGCTGCATTGATCTTCAACAAACCGATAATCTATTTTGCGGTACCACATCTGAGGGCTCATATTTTGTTAAAATACTTGCCTCTGCAATAAATGGTGCAGCTCTTTGTTTCCTTCGTAGTAAAAAAGGAAGCTAATGTTTGGATTCTGAGAGCCCTTTCGTATGTCCTATGCATATGCCTATGCAAATGCAAACAGTGGCTTGAAAGAACAATGTCCAGTTCTTATTGGTGCATTTAAATGGGTGCTTGCGTGTTACTAGATTCATGACACTCTGGATGATCTTACTGACATCAACTTCACCATCCTTCCAGCAGTTATGCTCATGCTGACGGAAAAAGAGATTTGAAAGGAACGTCTTGTGCATTTCGCCCATTCCATGACATCATTTAGTGCTTACGTCTGGCACTGTTTGGCATCCACCTCAGCTTGTAATAAGCGTATTCACAGATTGATAGTGAGATAAAATTTGTTGGTTAAGGTAAGATTGCCGCATTGCTATAGCCATGCGTGGTAACTTAGTGTCACTAGTCAGTGCTTGTGAAGAAGTGTGTGTGAGTTGTCATCAGTCAACTCATCTGTCGGCATTGATCACTCATCAGGCACAAGGTGGTTTTGGACTGCATCGGTTCATGACCCAGGACCTAAGACAGACGACATAATAAGCTACGTTCCTCAAAGATCTGCTAGGTTACTTGTAATAGACAGTGTATTTTGTGTGACATATGGCGTAACTGGAGGAAAGGGATTATTAGGCATAAGTGAGGAGCTGGTATTAAGCAAGCTACCATGCATGACAAAATTAGTGATGTGATAAAGAACATAGTTTTACCTGCAAAATCTATGAGCATTTCGCAACCATGTCTGCGAGGAGGTGGACTGTATCACTGTATCACTGTAGGTTTTACCAACAGTAATGTGCAGCCTTGATAACCACAACCAGATTTGGAGGTGTATATGCGTTTAGGTATCAGCACGTAAAAAGGCATTGCTTATCGAAGGAAATAGCTGCGTCACTCGCATTGACGAGGTGTTGCACGAGGTGCAAACAGACACAGGCAACTCTTGGAAGGCGAAGATGTACACGTACTCCTTTATAAACGATATCGCTGAGCGAATTGCTATTGAGTTGATCCGGGTACCTCACTAGAGTAACTAGACCATTGCACGCGGGGTTCACTTGCGGCTGTTCGGTGAGTTGACAGACCAAATTTTATTTTGAGGTAGACTTTCCAAATACTTTTATTCCCTTCATTCCTCACACTCGTTCCGAGAAATGCTGCTTTCTTATTTCCTCCTTATTTTCTTTGTTGTGCTTCAAACAAGGCATGCTGCTTCCGACGTTTTTCAAACAACCACTAAAAAAATGATGCACAAGTGCACAGGCTTTAATTTGTACATTAGATGCTTTGTGCAACTTTGAGTATTTAAAGTAAAAAAAACAGTAAAAGATCTTTTTAGATGGCTAACAAGGTAACAAATCCATAAGAGAATTTAAAACCACATTTGTTTCTGGCTTCACCTGAGAGTTGACCACTTAAGATGGACTTTCTATACCCCTGCTGCCCTATTGTTTGCTCACCCAACTGAATTGTTTAGTGTTTTCACATTTGGCTCCAACAAACCTTGCCCCTGTCATCACTTCTGCAAAATCGCCGTGGTGTCATGATGCGAACCAGAACAATATCAACACCTTGATAGCTAATCACGCCAGGGTTTTATGCTGATGGGCTTGTGCGAAAGAAGGCAGGACTGTTAATCCAAATTTTATGTTCAACTACACAGACGTTCTAGACGCTGCGTGATGACAAGGGTAGTATCAAAAGCGACTGCTACAATATAACCAGCAGAAAATATGCAGTAATAAAAGAATCCGAGAGAAGTTAAGTGTTGTTTAAAGTGCGATCGGGTCTTAAAACAAACTCGCTGTAGAATGCTGTCCATCGATTGAGGGAACAAAAATGTGGTTTTATTCAAACAGAGCAAAGTCATCACTAAAAATTGGATTAAAGGTCTCAACTTTCTGGGGGAAAACCAAAGTGTCATTTTCTCTGTCCTATCCCATTAAGGTGGTCCACGTTGAAGCTGTCTGCCCATACCCATGTAGTTTTTAGTCTTTGCGAAATGTGGGCTTGCAATGATCTGATCATTCCTCTAACTGTCCATATAAAACTTTAATTTTGTAATTTTGAAAGCTATCTTTAGGCTGGACAGGGATCTTAAAGAGACGCAGCACTAATTTGAACACAAGATTTTTAAGAAACCTGGGGTCACTGATGTAAACAACAATGATTTCACCAATAGCATAAATGTTACGTTTCCCAATTTCAGTAGCTCATGGGATTGCATAGCATCCGAAGATTTTGTCAAGTCAATTCGGGAATGATTGCACAAATCGGCTGAAACCCATGACATAGACTAAACCGTAGGTCGTTTTGCAGACCTCCATTTAAACGCCAGTTATCTGCATTAACCAGGTGAACTCAATGTGACAGGGAAGTGTTCCGACCAAGGTTTGCCTCCGTTTCTTTTTTTACGTCTTTTCACATCTTGATACTTGGAAACGGATGACGAGGCTAAATAGGTCAGCTCAAGTCGACAGATACATGCGCACGTCTTATATGCAGACACGCGCATCTTCCCTTGACTTGTCATTGACGTGATTCTCAACCCCATTACCAAAATGACCTCCCCGCAGTGATGATGCCGACCACCACGGACGTGCAATCCAGAGGCACCAAACAATTTCAAGCCAATGCATGCATGAATGGGTTTTTCTATGAATATATTCTTTTTCTTCCATCAACTGATAATGGGTAATATCGATAAAGTTTTAAAAATCGGGAGCTCGCACGCAATTTAGGCGACATTTAATTTTCTACTTTTACAAATGATATTCGAATAAATGAAGACGTCGAGCACGGCCAGCTGATAAAGGCATTTGTGTTTATCGGAATATTAACCTCACTTAAAGCGAACTATCTATGGTAAATCTTATTGTAGCATTTATGGGAACGGATATGACGTTGCAAACATGTTCACATTGGTAAATTGTACAGATCCCTTCTGAGAAGACTGGCTAAGGCCAACTCTCATTTTGTGAGATCAATCAGAAATTTATCACCGTTTCTCTGGTTTGCTTTTCTATGGGTTGAGCACAGGTAACTTTTTCAGGTTCTTCAGTGCGAACGATATATTGGACTTCAAACTGCTTGTTTTCTCGACCTCAACATCATGGCCAGGAAAGCAGTTTGAATGAAAGCAATGGATTTACCATGCTTGAGGTGGCCTGCCCATAACTACTCTCATACCTACACTTAAGCCCGCTGCGGCGTTGTGTTAACCAACCCAAACAGCTTACAACTTGGTGTGTATTAGACCATCTCCGATTCGTGATCCCCAAGAACCTGTTCAGTGCCAATGGAGTCATCAGTGGCATCGCTGCGGAGTAGGAAATCGGCCTTGCATCTGATTGGTTAACGCAAAGGCACCCGCCGCGACGGTAGTTGAGTTCACTTGTGCACCGCTTATCGCCTCACTTATCTGCCAAGCTAGAGTTTAAGATGCAATTACCGTGGTTTGTCATGACCGAGTTCGTTTGTCGAGGAAGTTATTCTGGACTTTGTAAGGCATTTCGCCTACTAGAAGGTGGTAGGACTCCATCATATGCAGCAATTTGTCCACGCAGCGTAATGCCAAAATCCATAGAGCTTCCTTAATCTTTGACCAATTTTTGGTGTGAAATGAAAGGTCCTTAACAAAGCAGAGTCCAAGAATGACAGATGACAAATTGATCGATGTAAGGCAAGCTGTAGCGAAACAGAGTGGAAGAATTGGAGTTATGTTTGAGCCGCAAGTGGAAGACATACAGTGCAGCTATCAGCCCAAAGGTGTCAATGATTTGCACACTAAAATAATTTATGCATTATTTTCCTAGGCTATGGTCAGCGTTGGAAGTTGCTAAGGGAAATCAGTGGATCTAGGTTCAATGGGTAAAAGGTAACGGAAAAATGTCGGAGAAGTTTATGCCACAAACAGGTGATCCGATAAGTGAACTGTACAAATTAGAATCAATTTTATCCACGATATGTCAAAGCAGCATGCGTAGTGAGGTACAATTTGCAAAGATTAGTAAAATTTGATTGTCAGGCAAACCCCTCTTAGGCCGTGTCTGAACCGACCAAATTACGGAAATTTGGATGTGCTTGAAAATGGACAACGTGTGTACCCACGTTTTCCTTAAATGAGTAGCGGCATGGCACATTAGTGTCAAATTTAGCCAAGCCGTTTTGTTTATCTGCAATATGTGCCCCAACTGGAAGCGTCTTAATGTTTATTGGTATTAATACGTTTTAAAAGTGCATTACTTCGCACACCTTGTATTTTACTTGCTTCAAGTCCAACTTAATTTTAAAAACGATCTTGGTTTATAATAAACACATTTTTGATTTCGTTTTTATTAACAGCCCAAGTTCACTAACCTTATGAGCGTAGCTGCACAAATTGGAAGCATGGGAATATTTGAAACGGTACCTGTGCTAGCGAAGACAGTAGCGCTCGCAACGACACGATGTCATTCTTCCGACCTACTGAAGTTCATATATTCTTCCTAATAACGCGACATGGAAAGCATAAGATTAGATTTGCTGACTGGTAGATGCCATCGCTAACATATTTTAATCCTTACTAATAAAGGAGTCTGACATTTGGAGAAAAAACATACATTTCCACTGCAAATCCAACATATTTTAATGCTAATTATGCTTGAAAATGTAAGAGCTATGCAAAATATGCTAAATCGAAGTTATTTAATGGCCATTGGTTCTCTAATGAGAGGGCATTTACCGAGATCACATCGGCGCCTCATGAAATTGTGGATGCGCGATGCGTGACACGCAGCTATGATTACGCGGATGGGATTTACACCACCAGGACAATGCTGTAATGGCATCTGACACGTCATCTTGTCAGACGCGTTATGGAGTAATAAGTCATGTTTAGTTGCATGGAGGACAACTGCATGTTTCTAAGGTTACGGGGTGTAGTAGATGAACTATAACGCAGCTGCGGGATCATTTGAATTGGCGTGACAGACAAATAGCATATTTTCAGCTTTAAGAAAGGCACATCTGCCTGGATTCCAAGGCTGAGCCTAAAGAAGGCCTGAAAATTGAATTTTTGGGCATGCAAAACCGCTCTCTAAATTAACCATTTTGTGTTTAAGACAAAGCAGTATTTTTAGGCAAAAAACAGGTCAGCATTCAAAACCTTTTAATGGATTATCGCATTACTTGAATGGTTCCATAATGTGCCGAGGAATATGCTGTACAAGGAACTGATGACAAGCTTTGATCACAACGTGGTGCAAGGTTGGCGATTCATGATGTCGCAATCAGTCTTTTAGCGGAACACCAGATCACTTCACGACCTGCCTCGTGTGCCCGCCCTCATGTTCGGCTTGAGACACGCATGCATTTGCAACGGCAACGATGGCGCATAAACGGAACAACCCATCTCTGCAAGTCTAACAAATGATGGAATGAACACCTTATGTAGGCACACTAAAGTAGCAGGGTTAACAACACTAAATTTGCCATTTTTCGCATTGAAATTCCTACTTAATCCACACTTTACTGATGTTCATTAATTTGAAGGGCATGACTACTACCACAATAAGTTTAAAACAACTTTGTGGTTATTCTGCTGGCCTAAATGCAAGCAACCGGTAGTTTCCCCTTTTTATGCCTTGTTAGATCGAGGAGTTAAGGAGCAGATGCATGAGGGCACATATGCATGAACTTACTAACGCAACAGTGGTAGTCTTATCCTCTTACTAGCATAAACGTTGGGGTAGCAGCATTTAGCAATGGGCGCATGATATTCAGCACTAATCTAGTCAAGACAAATCTTCATTGAAAAGGGATTACATGTGCTTTTTCTAAAGGTTTTATCGAAATCCGACTTCTCTCATTGCATCAGTCTTGTCTGGAGTGGAATGTGTTAGGATAATGGTGTGATGCAATCTGTAATCTTAGGTCCAGACTAATCATAGCATATAAAGCATTGGTTAGGGTGCGAACTACGAGTGATGTAGAGACCATCACACCGATGTGGGTATGGACTTCAGTGAAGAAGCCGTACCTCATAATCTCATACCTCCCAACCCACTTTCTGAATGATGTTCCAAGTGTTGGGCCATGATTGGTTTCAGGGTCAAAGAGAGTGGGCGAGAGTGAATAATCCTACACCAAACATCAAGTGGGGGACGAAGACGTGTTGCGCAGTCATTTTGTGTACTCACGCTAACTGGTATGTGAGTCCAGAAAACGTTACCTAACTAAGGAAATGAGGAATCAACAAGCATCACCTCTACTTAGTTTTACTGCTGCAATCATCCGTTATCTCTCCACCTACCTCTGCAAAGGAACCGATTTTGGGTACACAGCTCGAGGAGTCAAAGTCAAACAAATGATGGACCAACGATACAAGGCCATTGCCACAGTAGTGCTACGACCGTGTGGATACCTGCATTTACAACGTTCGCATAAGAAAATCTTTGAGTAGCAAACATGTTTTGCTTAAGCCACAGAGTGGTCGCTAAAACTCAAGTTTTTACCAAATAGCCCCCAAGGCATCATTTGCCCACTTATACACGACGTGATCCCCTCACACTTACAAAGTAAAGTCCACTTGGTTTAAGCGATTCGCGGTTTATTTAGAAGGAATTAACAAAATGAAATGTTAAGTGTCTAATCCAGTCCCAATCAGACGTGCTGCTGTAAGCTGCAATTTTAGCCACTCCTTTCATTGTCTGCTGCACCTTCAGTGTTTCTGCATAAGCTTAGTGGTGCCGTCAACAAGCGCCGTGGCGGTCTACCCTTTCGGCGATGCTTTGATGTTTTCGCCCCGTTCTGTAACGCCAGTGATAATGGCTGTGCCATCGGCATCGACAGCATAGGGGGCGACTGCGACTGCTGGGGCAGTGGTGCTGATGTCAAAGCATCTGTAATGGGAGACACCACTGCTGATGATCCCTCTGTTCTTTCAGGCTCGACCACCTACACCGAGAGCAAAACACATTTTCAGCGAAAATATATACTGCTGGGAGAGACTGTTATTCAAAATGCAGATCTTTGAATAAATATAGGCAATGCAGCCCTTCGCAAATTCTCGTTAGGCTAGTTTGCTTGCTGCAGATTAATGCAAATGTAGTCGTACACTATGACAACTAGACGTAGGAACAAGCCTTTGCAAATGGTGTAAGATAAGGGATACTGAATGGTAAAAACTACAAGGTACGTCTGCTAGCGAATGGATAGTTAAAGCAATCAGCAAGTGTGAATCAATGGCTGGAATAATGGTGCGCGAAGAATTTAATGACGCAGATAGCGCCACAATTGGTCAGATTACATCAAGACGCGTTACATAGGATCTGCACACAATTTAACATCCAATTATGTTGTGTCTCACCTCTTCATTTCTTGTGTCGGTTAAGCAGCGAATATTGTGGCCAACATCCCGGTTTCGTGCTTTTTGTAACAAATACTCCTCAATAGTTGCACGCGCCTCTACGGTGGTGAGCTCTTCTACCTCACCTCCGCCACCGTGTTTTCTTCTGATGTGCCTTTTTAAATCCGGGGCCCAGTTGCTCCTGAGTCAGAACAAAACATTTGACACGAACAATGAATCTTAGCAATGAGGCAATAGGGCATGAGTCAGAATGTAGTGCCACAAGAGAGTGTTTACCTGTGGCCACAGACAGAACACACAAAGGGTCGAAAGTAGCCCTCTCGCTTTCCATTCTGTGCAATGGCTTTCTTTTTGTTCATATAATCCGACAACGTCGCCTTCGCTGTTCTTGGACTCAACGTAACTGTGTCGGCGTCCCTATGCTGTGGGTGGGCTACTGACATGTGTTTCTTTACATCCTGTTTCCAGTTTGTACGGTAACTGCAGAATGGGCACTGGAAGCGTTTTGACTGCTCTGGCTTTCCCGTCTTTCGCGCACCACTTTGTTAGTCCGTCCTAGACGTGCTTGGCAGGCTGCATCTCGCTATTCGCCTGATTTGGTTCTTCAACTCTTGTTGCCAGTGTGCGTCAAAATCCTCAAATTTGTATGTGTTGAATGGGCACAGCAAACATTGATAGATAGTAGGTTCTTCATCTCGTCTCTCTCTCGCATCCGCAATCGTGAGTTGGTTCTGGCCGTCTTTCAGGCAATAAAGTGGGTTCAAAATAGCTAAACAAGTAGACGCTTAGATTTGTCTAAGGTATGCCCTGTATCTAAGAAGGTACACTTTTGAATGCATCTGCGCCACTGTTATCCACCAATGCTGAGAACTTATGTGCCAGCACCTTTTACATTTCAAGTGAAGGGACGAATACACACGTGATGGAGGCCGCCAATTGCTGTAGCACGAATGCTTCTCTACCTCGCGTTGTCAATGTTCCTTCACCATGTTTGCGCTTACAAATCTACGCGAACTTACCATTACGCTAACCATAGTGATACAGCTAGAAATACACAAAGAATTATGCAATGCCACAAGGCCTGTCCAAGTTACAATGTGATTAAATCCCCTGAGCAACGTCTGAACTTCCACTTTACACGCGAAGTTAGTCGACTTCTTAGTGTGTTTAAAATACACAGCCTTCAAATTCGGTGCCATGCATACGTGCATGTGATACGGTTGATGTCTACAAGCTCTTGAAACACCACATATCATGTATTATAAAGCGCTAAAATACTTAGCCCACGCGCAAACGAAACCTGCTACATCTTTGCATTCCTAAGAATCATCGGAAACCAATTCAAGTCAGAGTTGTTGCTTACTGAACGTCACGCAAAATGCATCATTAAAATCATTAATGAAGGAATGACACTCACAGGAAATAGCCGAATCGAAACCATCCATTGCTGATTCCAATGCGTGTAATGCGCGAACTCTCAAAGGCCTGAACCCAATCTGAGGATACAAAGAGATACCAGCCCTAATTATGCAGTGAGTAGATAGTGATACTCGATCACCATTGGCTCAGCAGGGATGACATTGCTAAAATTGATTACCATTCGCCCAAACACTCATCAGTGAATGTCAAATACAGAACACGAATTTCTGTGAGGTGATTGGCTCACTATCTGACTAAACTTGACCACACAGGCCTTTTCCTTGTATTGGTTCTCTTGAATTTTCAACAAAGCGGGTTGGTGACTACAGCATCACAATTACTTTGAAATGTAAACTGCAGAACTACCAGACCCTTAAATGGAATTGGCATGAAGCAACTCCAATGCTTCCATCATCACCAACGCACCGTCTTTGTTGATACATTGAAACAACTCGAATAAATTGACTATGTTTTTGACTCTTTTTTCCATGCACACAACGTTCTCGTCCCAATCCCTGGTTGCAAGTGGTAGAAAAACTGTCAACCGAAGAGTGGTAAGGGGTACACTATCTGAGTTCTCAGAAAAGAATGCTTATGAGGTTGCAGCCGTCTGTTCAAATATGGGAATGAGGACGTCAGTACTGGTAAGACAGACATTTAACTGCGAGTAGACATCGCACAATTTAGAGTTGATTTCTACCGCCTAGCACATGCATCACCACCTCTGGGCGATTCCAGGTGATTGTCGCAACAAGCGTGTTGAGCGGTGATCACGGCTGATGGTCAGGATAACTATCAGGTCATTGAGCATCAATTTTCCACGCTCCACTGTGTATCAAACGTACACAAACCAAGAGCGTGTGCCACCACATTCAGCCAACCATTTTTGGAGGTCTGTGTTGTTTCCATGTTACATGGCAGCTGATGGTGATGTCGTTGATTTTCAAGTTGAACATCTCAGCGGTGGTATCTACATATATCTTGGCCGACTTGGATGGATTCTAACATTGTCAGCAGATCAAACTGACCTTTAGTCCTCACTACACCGTAGCGTTTGTCAACGTTATGGGGACATCTGAGGAATGCTTTATAGCTCCATAAGTCCTCTTATATGAGATGATTCACGTTGCCTACATGACCATATCCTACGTGATGTTCTCAAGTCCATTCCAACTCCGTGACGGTATTCCACCCAGCTCTGATTTTGCTATCATATTAGTAGCATCAAGTGGCGTTATCATAAAACACTAGCCCATCTCTGGTAATGATGTGGTATCATAGGCTCACTAATAGCTTAGAACCTGATGGCATAGGCCTGTTTCTTAACTTGATCTACTTGCACTGCTAAGTGAGTGAGTGAGTGCTCGAGAAAGTAAGGGGTCTAAGACACTGAATTAAAGCTGCTATTTCAAGCCTAAATGGGCTGTTGGAATGGAATCACCTCAGTAAATACGCCACACCTTAGTGCTTCAGATCCATCAAACGTTCAGTAACACTAAATGGTTGGTATTTTGAAGTGTGCTGCGGTGGCACTTTGCCACTATCTTTTGTTATCTAAATGTGATGGATATGACGGCGAATGAGTTAGCCTTTTAACGCTGTGTATGAAGTGATTATACAGGGACATCTGATAGATTATTAGTCACCCACTAGATGTCCTCGTCAAGTCGAGAGATGCTACGGCTTGGCGGAAGCCATCGGCTGTTTGTTTTGTTGACAATGCACAAACCACCTCTGTGTCAGGCGGGATGTGAGATAAATGTGACCGCTCAATTAATTGTCGTGCAAGTCAACTTTAGTTGCTTGACATGTAAACAGTCAAGACAACCGTGAAAAGGACATATTGGATGTAGTGGCGCACTTATAGGTTCTGCGTGGTGGTGGTGGTGGTGGTGGTGAAGGTACTGTAATATCCGGTGACACAATAGCTAAGCTGATCATCTGTCGCGCTCACCACTCATGACTTCAGTAGCCATAGTGGACCAGTGGGTATAGGTCCACACAATCTGTCTCCTTGTTATTATGATATGCTATGTTTAAGGGACAATGATGCAGCATATGCGGTGAAACTTCAACCATTTCTGATTTTCTGTTTTCATTGGCAAAGTTAAAGTGATGGTGGTCACGTAAGCTTTTCCTTTTTGCATATTTGTAATTTTAGAGCCCTTCCTAGTCTTCGATTACCACTTACCCTAAGATTTCTGATTAGCGACTTGCATAAAATCGTCAAGTCATTTGGGATAAGATGTAGTGAGGTGGAGTGGAGTGCGCACAGCAGGCAAGACCAAATAGGTTTTAATGTCTTTGTGAATGCGCGGAAAATGCACAATATCATTTGTGTAATGTCTTTCCTGCTTGGCAACAAAAAGAGTTTGTTCCAGTGGTTTTGATGGCAGAATGGTCCGCTAATTGACATGAGATAATGCTTTCTTATAGGTTCTGCGTGGTGGTGGTGGTGGTGGTGGTGAAGGTACTGTAATATCCGGTGACACAATAGCTAAGCTGATCATCTGTCGCGCTCACCACTCATGACTTCAGTAGCCATAGTGGACCAGTGGGTATAGGTCCACACAATCTGTCTCCTTGTTATTATGATATGCTATGTTTAAGGGACAATGATGCAGCATATGCGGTGAAACTTCAACCATTTCTGATTTTCTGTTTTCATTGGCAAAGTTAAAGTGATGGTGGTCACGTAAGCTTTTCCTTTTTGCATATTTGTAATTATAGAGCCCTTCCTAGTCTTCGATTACCACTTACCCTAAGATTTCTGATTAGCGACTTGCATAAAATCGTCAAGTCATTTGGGATAAGATGTAGTGAGGTGGAGTGGAGTGCGCACAGCAGGCAAGACCAAATAGGTTTTAATGTCTTTGTGAATGCGCGGAAAATGCACAATATCATTTGTGTAATGTCTTTCCTGCTTGGCAACAAAAAGAGTTTGTTCCAGTGGTTTTGATGGCAGAATGGTCCGCTAATTGACATGAGATAATGCTTGCCTCTGGAACTGCAAACGCTTTGGGTTCCTCTTCATCACCACTGTCTTCATCCACCAACTTTTTACACCTCATCCATTCTAAAGGTCATACATGGAACCTTTGGTTTTTACATAGTACACGCGAACTTGGTCGTACTCTGTCTGCTTTATCGCTCAGTGTTGAAGCCTATTCAGTCAGCTGCACACAAGTAATGTTACAGCCTTGTCATTCCGTGCCCCCTCAACAGATCACAGCAATCTAGTTTCGCCTCAGATGTAGCATCAAGATCTGTTACTTATTTTAGAGAATTTATGAAAATAGTCGTCAATAAGCGCGCTAAGTGAAAAATAATACAAGAGTCCCTAGCCGCAGCCGAAGGCAAGGCATTATTGCTTCCTTGAGAATTAAGAAGCGTCCATATCGATTCTCAGCCTATGATTCGGTCATGGACAATTTAAGTAGCTAGAATACTTTGAAGCAGCTCCAACTCTTACTGTCTTGCAAATGATAGAACGTATCTTCCAGGTGTTAAGACAGTGAGTTCGAATTTTCTGCGCTGAAATGACTGCTCGTGGTTGTCAGTTAGCGTTGACAAGACCAAAACGATAGCATTTAATGCCAAACAAATGAGACTTTAAGAATTATTCTCTTCCCTTCTCCATTCAGGCTATCAAGTGAGAGCCGAAATCTTCGCCTGCGAATGTTACAGGTAAGCTTAGACTCCTTTCCCACCAGACCTCGTCAAAATAAGCAAATACACGTATTTAGGCATCCAAGTAATTCCAGTTACTCATTTTGCGACTCCACTTATTGTAGGGTAGGTAGAAAGAGATAAGTTAAAGTATAAATCACCTTAATTTGCATTTACACCTGCGGGCTCAAAAATTTTCAACCTATATAAAACAAAACTCTAGCAAGCAGCATCATTTTCGGACACTGCATAAGGATTTATGGGTTGCTCACAATAAGGCTCCTTGATTTCCATCTCGACAATTTCTCGCTTGCAATATTCTATTTGAGAATAGCCTCCGACAGCAAAATATTGAGACTGCCCGCCATCTCCTCCAAACGGACGACTAAAGGACATTTACTTTGCGTAAAGCCACTACATTTCTATAAGACTCTTGCACCGAAGT
>LWMJ02000223.1:7819-29849 GCA_001693035.2 Taenia asiatica | reverse complement strand
ATTGGAAAAGGCGCTTGAGGCTTATCGACAGGTCCGTCAGTCTTCCAACACCAAACTCATATAGACACTGGCTTTCGATCCTAAGAGAATTAATGCTAATGTACTTTCACATGAGCTCCAGGATGGTTTCACTGCTCCCAGTGCTACTGTATTCACGTGAAGTGGTGAAAGTAAACAAAAGGACTCTCTCTGCTTTGCTGTTGGTGAGGGAGTGAATCACCGCGCTCTCAGTGGCCCATCTAATCACGGACGTCTCAGCAGTGACACCTCTCTATGCCGGGTCAAAGCCAGAGAACTGCATCAGGGCCATTCCAACTAACCCTGTTGCATCACTTTTGACCAAAGAGCAGTTGAATGTGCTAAATGGATATCGAACGAACGCCTGCAGCGTCCTTGTGACAACCAATGTTGTAGAGGAAACTTTCGTCCATTTTATCTAATCTCAGGGGAGAACGCAGGCAAAAATTTTCTACTTTGGTCTCATGACTGATGCCGAGTGTAAACGTAGAAAAAGCGTGGAGAATTTCGTTTGAATGCCGAAGGTGATTGATGACTAGCTGCAGTATCGATGCATTGGCTATGTTGCAGGGGAGGAGGAAGAGGCAGACATCACTCAGCTATCCAGTCCTTCCTACATGCCGCATGGCGTCTCCTACCATAGGACGCTTAAGACTACACTTCGACCAATATGAAGCCTGTCAAATTCTCAAGCCATCAAGATCCATATAAATGCTTGGTGAAACATCTGACTGTCTGGTGATGGACTTTGAATTTTGGCCCACTGATTCGCGGGTTGAACTCTCCTATTGTAAGCGATTATTCAGCTGCATTGTGCGCAAAGGTACTAATGTAGGAGATATTTGAACCTAACTTCCATGAAATGCGAGGAAAGCCACCCACTGCTTAAAATGAGAAACATATTTCAAGCAGATCTCAACGTGCAGAAGTTAAGCTAAGCAAAATACTTTGTGATTTCCTGTTTAATGCAGCCATGTTAAAACGAACTTTGTTGAAGTGTACTCCAACCGAGACCATAAATGAACGCGTGCAAGGTGGTTAGCAGTACGAGTGGACAAGGGAGCTGAACGGCTCGTTCTGACGCGATTCACTGGTTACCCCCAGACATCAGACATTCAGTTGTTAATGCTCTAGTCAAGTGAAAATGAAGTTTAACGCGTCAGCTGCTACCCTTATCAGCATGCTTTATTTTAAACACCGAGAGCTGTGTCTGAATGCAAGTGAAGTTGGATGCTACCTCGGTCATAATGTTCGTATACAAGGCGTTGTTTGTTTGGTAACAGGCTTTGCGACTCGCACTGCTATCTAGGAGGCGTGACTTGATTGTTATGGCCATGGTCTGCTAGTTTATGTTCTCATCCGTTTTCCTTGCGCAAAATAAGTCTCAAAGAGTCTTTCTTTCTTCTTGCCTAATTCTATTTGTTCAAATTTATGTGCTCCTCTCTACCTCATTTTCGTTTGTTTCAACCAAGTCCCCTTTTTCAGCAACTACTTTTACTAAGTGATTTGCCGAAATTCAGAATCGTTGTCGTCTTCTCATTCTCCATTCATTTCTTAAGCATCATCCTGTTCAATATCATGTGTCAAAATGAAACGTTACCTTGAGAATTAACATGCGCCACACTATTTAGAAGGTCGGGGTCACTTCATTTGATTTTCTACCTCACTCGCCAGTACTTTAGCGATGTAGCTCAATCCTGCTTTCCTAATAGACAGGAAAGGTTGAAAGAGAGCATGTGAGTAGGTTGTAACAAATTGCAGAATCCTCTCGGAAGTAGATTGTAGATTGACATAGCTGAGATCACTGTATGAATTTACCGAACAATAAATACAATGCTGGACAATTCTTCTCATACCAAAGTGAAATAAGAAATTAGCTCTGGGCACTACCACCATCCTTTTGCATTAAAGAGGCATTTTTACTTTTAAACAAAAATTTGCTAGCAGTGGATCGAGTTCACTTAGGGAAGAGAGGCGTTTTATCCGTCGAAACACTCATGCGCCTGTGAGCTACTCATTCACAGTTATGATGCCTGTCGCTGGTATGGGTGAGGGGCATGCGACATAGGACTGTGAGGACATTTGGTAAGTTCTTGCAACCATCAGCATTTCCGCATGATTCCCAGTTCGCCTGTAGCTATGTTTACCTGACCAAATCTGTTGTTAGCATCGGCTGGGCCTTTGGAAAAATACGATGACTTGAGGGTGGTATTTGCAAGTGCTGCGGAGATGGGTGTGTGGAGTGAATAGGATGGCTGTTGCGAATGACGTAGTTCTCCTTAGACCAGGATGTTCTGGGTATCCTTACCACATTGTAGGTCTGCGTGGCTGTGGCATGTGGTCTTTGGGCTGCTCTTGCAATAGAGGGAAGCCCAAAGCCACTCCCATTTATGAAGTCATGACACTACTGCCTTCAGCATTAGTAGTACAAATCAACGCAAATATGGTTAACAAATTAAGGCAAAGCCTGACAAGGTATGACGTCCTTCAAAGGAAGACCCCTTCCATGTTGATTATACTTTTTAACAAGCAATCCGAAGTGGCTGATGTGGTACTTATCAAGCTTGCATTTAGTGTCAAAGTCTGACTTTAAAGTTCGTTCAAATACCTGCGATGCCATCCTTACCCGAGCCGATCGTTGTAGCTTCAGGATGTGACAGTCATCTCGTCGATCACGAATTGTAGGCTGACCAGGATGTTCTGGGTATCCTTACCACATTGTAGGTCTGCGTGGCTGTGGCATGTGGTCTTTGGGCTGCTCTTGCAATAGAGGGAAGCCCAAAGCCACTCCCATTTATGAAGTCATGACACTACTGCCTTCAGCATTAGTAGTACAAATCAACGCAAATATGGTTAACAAATTAAGGCAAAGCCTGACAAGGTATGACGTCCTTCAAAGGAAGACCCCTTCCATGTTGATTATACTTTTTAACAAGCAATCCGAAGTGGCTGATGTGGTACTTATCAAGCTTGCATTTAGTGTCAAAGTCTGACTTTAAAGTTCGTTCAAATACCTGCGATGCCATCCTTACCCGAGCCGATCGTTGTAGCTTCAGGATGTGACAGTCATCTCGTCGATCACGAATTGTAGGCGAAGTAATAACTTGGTAATCTGCTGTCGACTGCGATATCGCTCCCTTTGACAGGCTGAATTTGCGCATTCTTGGTAGTGTCTTTCATCGCTTAAATTAAGCCTCCTCCTCTTCCCTCTCCATCCTTCATCATCCCTGCCAACTGCTCTCCTTGACTTTTGAAATAGTGAGGCATAATAAGCCACTTGTAATTTAATATGCTATAAGTTGGGAATGGAATTGCAAATGGCTAAAAACATGGGTCAAAACTTGCCTATATTTTGCGACTGAATAATGAAATTTACTTATGAAACTGGGTTAAGTTAAACAATTTTCAATAGACGTGAGTTTATTTCTGTGATTTGCGGTTAAGAATGCTCCCAAATACAGTTGTGATACAGCCCTTGGCGCTTGCATTAGCATCTTTACAAGAGCTCATTCAGCACGTAGATTGTCCTATGCAATCACCTATGCCTCTGGGGTTACACGGTATGCGAAGGGAGGATGTGCTTGTCAGTAAAGTAACCTCTGATCTAGCTTTACGTGCCAACGCTGACCAATCTGCCCAAATACGCAGAAGGTCCGTGCGCAGCATGGAGACGGCCATCTTAGCACATGAATCCACCAATGCCTCATAGCGATGTCCAGTAATGTTCTAGTAAAGAGGCGGCAAGTGACTTAAGCATTTAAGGAACTCCTACATTTGTATGCCTGCGAACAGCATGTAAATCAGTGGTTTGTGTGAGCAAAATGGTCGACATCGAAGCAGAGAGTAATAAATAGGAGAATTGATCATTCTTTCAGTAGTGCAGACTTCAAGAGTTGATTCCGGATAGCTATTAAATCCCCTTTGGAAGAACAATACTATATTCTGTCATTGCATTCAGGTTTTGCACCGTCTCTTGACGTCCAGAACTTCGAGACTGTGACTTCCACTTCTCAGCGAACATGAAAAGAGGAGTCATAGGAGCTCAGCTGTTAGGACGGAAAATCGGCGCCGATGTTTTGTATCTTCCTCAATGTCAAGAATGAAGCTTTGACGCACCTTCAATCTTTTCGCATTCTGGCTGCCCAAATTGTCCCTCCATCATTCTTCTTGCCGAATTCACAACCATTTAAATGAGTTTATTTGTACTTTTCCAATCAACTGAGTGATTGTTGCGAAGTGCCAGTTAATGAGAATAAAAACAAATAAATTTTACTCCGCAATCAATGGATCTACAACGAGATAATCAGTCTTCATTGCATGTTTGCCTACGATTATGCGAATGAAGGCGAGACTGAGCGCAGCAAAGTACTCCAGACCGGAAGTGCATGCTGTGAATTGGATGTAATCGTAAGTGTAACCACGGCAATTACTGAGGCAGGTCAAGTCTTACATTGCAAGGCTGATTCGCTCCAGGCACAGCTTGCAGAGAATAATTCTTGAGTGCTCACGAAAACTGCTTTTAGGTACCAGGGGTTTTTGATGGCAAATGCTACTTCTTTAAAAGCCATCTTGATTATCGAATGAAAATCTTCTTGTTAACCCTTAAACACGTCTTTTTATTGAACGGGACGACGTTAGCATAGTCTGGAGCCGTTCTCCTTTTTGACTTTTATGTAAGGCAAACTGACCTACATTGTGCTTATTGCTTGGTAAACCACCTTATTTTGGGCATTCGTTTGTGCTGCGTCCAGTGTTTCTGTCGCAGAGTAACACAGACGTACTGCCTAACAGTGAAGGTGGAAGATGTTCCGGCCATTATGCATACTGGCATTGAGGGAAGTCAAAGTCGTTTGCACAAAGGGCTATGTTTGCTAGGCGAAATGATCTGTGATTTGCATGATTGTCCGAGATGCAGGACCAAGTTGCTCTATCCATAGTTGGTCAATCCAATCTCACACTCCTTTCCAATGACGAAACAAATCGAGAGGAATCCAACCAAAAACCGAGTTCTTTTGGTAGCCATCCTGGAAGCAGACAGCGATGCTGTATAAATGGTGCTATTCTGACGAAAATCAACCCAAGGAATCGCGAATGCGCTGAGTCGCAGGGAAGGGAGCGAAGGTGGTACGAAATGAAGCGATGCAGTTGCCGTGTATGATTTGATCTGCTTCAGTAAGTTCTACGGCTAAGTTTAAGATGGGTTTAATTTCCAGCATCCACTTCTACCCTGGTGCTCTTAGATGTGTTTGAATGCGCCCCATCTGCATTCTTCGTCACCTAGTCGTGAGGCAGTCAACCCATGATTGACATTCAGCATTACTTCATTTACACCCACTGGCACTTTAAATGAAACACTTAGTTGATTAGCGAAGTACGAATATACTCATTTTCATTAGATGTTAATTCACTTTCACCCTAATTTTCCGGTTGTGACTTCGGTAGAAAGCACATTGTAGGCACTGATTTGACTTCTATAATAGAAAAAGATAAATTAGAAGCGCACAAACAGAGGCGATTAATGGAAAGGAAGGGAATAGGTAGATATTGAGCTAGACAAGTGGTAGGACGTGGAAGATAATCTGCAATTTGTTGCAACCTACTCACATGCTCTCTTTCAGCCTTTCCTGTCTATTAGGAAAGCAGGATTGAGCTACGTCGTTAAAGTACTGGCGAGTTCGGTAGAAAATCAAATGAAGTGACCCTGACCTTCTAAATAGTGTGGCTCATGTTAATTCTCAAGGTAACGTTTCATTCTGACGCATGATGTTGAACAGGAGGATGCTTAAGAAATGGAGAATGAGGAGACAACATCGATTCTGAATTTCGGCAAATCACTCAGTAAAAGTAGTTGCTGAGAAAAGGGACTTGGTTGAAACAAACGAAAATGAGGTAGAGAGGAGCTCATAAATTTGACCAAGTAGAATTTGGCAGGTAGAAAGGAAGACTCTTTGAGACTTATTTTGCGCAAGGAAAACGGACGAGAACATGGACTACCAGACCATGGACATAACAACATGACCATGCCTCCTAGACAGCAGTGCGAACCGCAAAGCCTGTTACCAAACAAACAACGCCTTGTATACGAACATCGTTGAAATGAAGCGTGTTGATAAGGGTAGCAGCTGACGCACTGAGCTTTATTTTCACTTGGCCTTCGCGTTCACAACTGTATGTGTGATGTCCAGGGGGTAACAGCAATTTGCGCCAACATTAAGCACAGCCTGTCCTCTCTCAATGCTAACCACCTTGCACGCGCTCATTTTATAGTCTCGGTTGGAGTTTACTTCAAGAAAAGTTACGAAATGTGTGAATACATTGCTTCTGCGCTAATGTGGGTTCATGCAGCGAACTCAGCTATGCCACCAACTAGCTGTCCTCCCTTTAACTCTGTTCGTCGTCTTGGGTTCTGCCTTACCATTTAACTTGTCAAATACAGCTTTTTTATTTGTTTTTAATGCCACGAAATGCATGACCTCATTTTATTTTTATTAGTTAATCCAGAAGGGCATAGCTCAGCCGCTAAGTAGTTCTAGCTGAGACTTTGGCTCAGAGCTTCTCAGGCAAGGAAAATGGATGGAGGACAGAACAGAGAAGCTTTATCGATGCATTCAGCAAGATTTTGTTGCTCTGTCCGCCTCAGGAATTGCCAGCCTTAGTTCAGGGAATAAAAAAAGGAGTAAATGCCTTAATTTTATCGGATAACGAATGGTCGATTTCATGGTAAACGGTCAGAATTGTGGAAAATGGAGACTCCTCATTTCATTGCAAGTTAACCGCGTGCCAACCTGACATTTAGTGTTCCTTTATGCACACAACTGAAGATGGCAAAGGGGACTTCTTCCTACTTCTATTTCAGTAAGACCATTTTTGCTTGTAAGATCCAATGATAAGGACACCGGAATGTACATTTCGTGGCATGAACAAACGAACACGAGAGCAGAGTTAGATGTATGAAGAGGTAAGTCAGCATCAAAGGGAACCAATGGAGCTGGAGGGAGGACAGTTAAGCGTTGGCATAGCTGAAATCAATTCATGAAGTTACACCGTTACTGGAGCGATATTTTCACTCCTCTTGTGACTTCTGTTAAAATATGCTCGAACCGAGACTATAAAATGGGCTCGAGCGCAGCGACCAGTAATGGTAGAGGATAGAGGAACGAATTATGGAAGAATATGTTGAACCTTGTGATGCGTTCTACACCGCGTCAGCTGCTCTACTTTCTGATAGACTTCATTAGAAAAAGCAAGAGCTGTGCTAGAATGCTAACGCAGACGGATGCCGCCTCGGTCATGATGCAGCTCGCTACTAAAGAGGCCAAAAACGTTCGTATTCAAGGCGAGTGTTCGGTTGGTAACACGCTCAGCGATTTGCGCCACTGTCTAAGAGGCTAACAGTGGTATAACCTCCATGGTCGGTAAAGCCAATTTTGACAAAATGAATTTTAAAGAATCCTTGCTAAATCATTTCGTTAATTTTGTGAGCTTCGCGTCCCTTGACCCATTATGGAAGAATATGTTGAACCTTGTGATGCGTTCTACACCGCGTCAGCTGCTCTACTTTCTGATAGACTTCATTAGAAAAAGCAAGAGCTGTGCTAGAATGCTAACGCAGACGGATGCCGCCTCGGTCATGATGCAGCTCGCTACTAAAGAGGCCAAAAACGTTCGTATTCAAGGCGAGTGTTCGGTTGGTAACACGCTCAGCGATTTGCGCCACTGTCTAAGAGGCTAACAGTGGTATAACCTCCATGGTCGGTAAAGCCAATTTTGACAAAATGAATTTTAAAGAATCCTTGCTAAATCATTTCGTTAATTTTGTGAGCTTCGCGTCCCTTGACCCATTTCTATTTTTCACAGCACAGTCCAGTTTTTTCAGCTACCTTAACTAACTATTATATCAAAATTTAGGATTGTTGTCGCCTTCTCATTCTCCATTCATTTTTAAACCATGATCTTTGTCAGTCCGTCATGAGAAGAGGAGACACTGCCTCAAGGATTCCCATGCGATACGATATTTTGGAGCTCGAAATCATTTCACTTAATTATCAGCCTCACTCTCCCGTACAGTATTGATGGGTTCCCCACTGTCTACTGGATGATCTTTTCTACTAAAGACTTGCAAACGCCATCAAAGTAGCCAACAGAGGGAGAAGGCTAAATGGAATAAATAGTCACGAAAGGGTGAGTCAAATTGCAAACCTTCTCGGGTATAAATTGGAGACCGTCTTCCAAGTCCTATCACTTGTGTCAGCCAAACTCAACTAGGGTCATTCCTTTAAGTTAATTATCTTAGTTTATGCGTTTCCATTCCATAATTTTGCATTCTAGAAATCAAATCAGCACTTTACAGCATCCGTCATTACTGAATGTATGCTGAGGCAAGAGGACGAATAGAGTTGAAGGGAGGGCAATTGGGTGATGACATAGCTCACTTCGCTCTATACGCCGCCTCGTGACTTCTGTTGGAGTGTACTCCACTCGAGAATTTGAAATAGATCAGTGCGCACCATTTAGCTGTGAGAGAGTGTGAAAGAGTGAAACAAAGAGACTACATTCCATGCGGATGAGTAGGACTATGAATATGGCTAACTCTGGATATGGGACCAATAAGTGTATGTGATTGGTTAAAACCAAAAAAAAAGAATTTGTTGTTTGGGTCAGACCAAATAGGCTAGATGCACTTTGTTGCGATATGCTTCATTGCAATGATATTGATGGAAGTCAAAGTCGTTTGTATGCAAGGATTTGTTCGCTAATTGACAAACTCTAAGATTTGCACTGCTGTCAAGGATTCATGACCAAGGTGCTATTTCCCTAGTCGGTCATATCAATCTCGGTGGCTTTTCCGAAAACAAAATGGACAACAAGAAGTATCCATTGCGCCATATCCACATTTTGTTGTCACAACTCCACCATTAAATCGTTCATTTCTGTGGTTTCCTCTTTCAAAGCCATATTTTTGTTTGTTTTAGCTGAACCCAACCCTTTCGTCAGCTACTTTGCAGTTCGGTTACCCTGTCACTGCCTTCCTACTGACGGAAATCAAAAGCGATTGCAATAAAAAATTGCTTTTAGTACAGCACGTTGCAGTCGCACATCTCTCATTCAGCTTTGTTTTTGTAACTGTTATATGAGAAGCAAAGAGCATTGCAGTGTTAGCTCAAGAATTTCTGCAAGCATTGAATGACAGAGGAGGAGGCACAGGCAGTCCGATTTGTCACAACTCCACCATTAAATCGTTCATTTCTGTGGTTTCCTCTTTCAAAGCCATATTTTTGTTTGTTTTAGCTGAACCCAACCCTTTCGTCAGCTACTTTGCAGTTCGGTTACCCTGTCACTGCCTTCCTACTGACGGAAATCAAAAGCGATTGCAATAAAAAATTGCTTTTAGTACAGCACGTTGCAGTCGCACATCTCTCATTCAGCTTTGTTTTTGTAACTGTTATATGAGAAGCAAAGAGCATTGCAGTGTTAGCTCAAGAATTTCTGCAAGCATTGAATGACAGAGGAGGAGGCACAGGCAGTCCGAAGGAAAGTGATGCAGGCGTTGTGTTGGTTTTGACTATTTTAATGAATCCCAAGGTTGTAGTTAAAATTTTATCCCGCAGTTGGTATCAGCTTCTGGTTTTGATTTGCTCTTGTTTTTTAAAAATAAGCTCTTTCATGGTAATTGAATAAAGATCTAGGCTGTGGTAAACCTGTTGAAACTGGGATGGGTGGAGTCATGTTGTGTGAACTAGGCATTTCTTTTCTGTGGGTAATGTATGGTTCGTTTACCCAGATGCCTTTTTAATAGTAGAAATTTCTTGAGTCGAACAAAAGCCGGCTGCTGAAACAAGTAGGATCGTGATATCCTCTCGCCTTCAAGACCCTGACGGCCATTTTTTCTGCATCATAATTTTTCCCCATTTCTTTCCTGTATCTTTGCTGGATGTCAGAATAGTTAACATTAGCACTTGACTATTCCTGGTTCTTTAAAATCTCCCCCTCCTTAAGAGTAATGATGGCAGGGAAACAGTTATTGAAAAGGGACATAAATTGCAGTCAACATTAAGTTGATGCACTCAATGAATACCTCTTTCTGTTTACCGATTGTTGTGCAGTTCGACCTAGGTCTTAAATGCCAAGAAGATGGCTGCAGGATTTGCCAGTTGCAGGCTAGAAATAACTGAGTTTGTGTGTGCTAGAAGCGCAGCTGCGCTTGGTTTTCATGATTTTTCATTATGGGGTCAAAATTCGGCTTTGTGAGTTTAGGGAGGAAATAACGATGAATAATTTGGTATGGACGACGTTGAGTGCTCTCGACGTCTATTTGGTAACGCCTTCGACCACCAAGACTGAGTTGAAAGAAGTTGATTCCGACCGGCATGCAGTAAGGAAGGTGGGTGCGAATGTTGAGGCAGTCTTTGCCCTAAGTTTAGTAGGATGTTGAATACCTCTTTCTGTTTACCGATTGTTGTGCAGTTCGACCTAGGTCTTAAATGCCAAGAAGATGGCTGCAGGATTTGCCAGTTGCAGGCTAGAAATAACTGAGTTTGTGTGTGCTAGAAGCGCAGCTGCGCTTGGTTTTCATGATTTTTCATTATGGGGTCAAAATTCGGCTTTGTGAGTTTAGGGAGGAAATAACGATGAATAATTTGGTATGGACGACGTTGAGTGCTCTCGACGTCTATTTGGTAACGCCTTCGACCACCAAGACTGAGTTGAAAGAAGTTGATTCCGACCGGCATGCAGTAAGGAAGGTGGGTGCGAATGTTGAGGCAGTCTTTGCCCTAAGTTTAGTAGGATGTCTGCGTGATGGGATTTCTATGCAGATGGCGATTCTTCTATGATACTTAACTTGCGAATTTTACGTTTTGGATTGTTTATGGTTGCTGTCCTTGGTGTTGGGTTTATGACTACTCTTTAGTACCTCATTGTGAGGCATTATCATCTGCTCAGTCGCTTCCTTCACATAACGCCTCCGTACTCTATTAATAATTCATCTTTGCTTCGCTGTGACCACGCTTTTCTTGCAGACAAGGAATGCGGTGCGGCAAAGGCAGTGATCGACACTTCATTATTAAACCTACACCATTCTATCACCTTCATCCGCTTGATGCAGCACTGCCATCGCAACCACCAACCCGGAGACTGCTGACGATCTCTTTCGACAACTCAGTCTTTTCCACATGCTATTGTATTGCACTCAGCGTTTGCGCAGGTGAGGTATGAAGGTTCACGATCAGCGCGTCTTTGACGTCGTCTCTCCTACAGTGCGTCTAGTTTATCAAATCCTTTGTTGTAGTGATAACTCTTACCTGCTGAATCGCCACTGCGTAGACGCGGCCCATTTGCATGATCAGGTGACGGCTGTGGTATGTTTTGTCGCAGCAGGTGTTAAAATATTTTTATTCTGTTGGATCGCTGTTTGCTGGCAGAGGCGATGAGTGCATTTTGAAGAGCGATCTCGATTTGTTTCCCTGTTCCACTGTTGAGTGTGCCGTGATTTGTTGAAAGAAAAATTCTGCAACTTAGCTTTGAGAACGGCTTTAAAGGGTGGAGAATGTGTGACTTACAAGTAGCTGGGTGGATAAGTTTTAACGGGTGAGTTGTGCTTGGGAAAGGACAAGGCATTTATAACCACTTTTTGCGGGAGAATGTACACGAAAAAGGCTGAAAGGCTGAATGCAGCTTGATTAAACTCATAGTATCTTTTTTTTCGTGGGGTGGCTCCAGAATGCTGTCAAGTTGTTATGTCAGCATGCGCTACTTTTAAGTGGTCGTGACGGCTAGTGTTACCATTGTGTAACCACGTGAAGGCCAGTTTGTTAATTTCCTTTAATAGCATCCACTAGTGTACCTGGAGTCCTTTGTGTCTTTCAACCACCTTGTTGGCAGAGCAGTGAAAAGTCCATCGAGTTGTTGATATTGCGCTTTAAGCATAAAATTGCACGACGCACATTCCGATGTGGGTAGCTGATAGGGAACAGAAAGTATCGACACAGCCGATGTTTTGGTTTTCATTCCACCAGCAGCTTTAGCATCTCTAGTCTCTCTAGCTAATGCATTTTCATCCGGAACTGGTGCGTCTTTATCTCCTTCGCCCATTGTAACAAATGAAAAGAGAAATAATTTCTTTGAACTCACTACCACAGTTTATTTAAACAAATACATATTTTTCAAAAAATTCAATTCAATTAAATGACATGCTCGCAACTGCGCTGGTGGCTCTTCAGTTGAACCAATAACTAAATATGAGCAAATTTTGTATGTTAAGTCACATTGAATAGTGCGACTTTTTAATGCTCCCCTATCAGCACTGGCTAGGAGGCAGTCCAAATCCTCGTTGGTGGTAGCAATGATGAGAATTCGTTTCAGCCACTGCTTGCTGCCATATTTGACATCGATTTCCATGTCGGTGCCTTCTAGTAAAAGCCTGAAATCGTCCTCAGTCGTCATTGCTGTTCTTGGCTCTCCATCAATGCTCCAGTTTTGTGCACCAAATTGTCAAATTGGAAGGTCGTTTGATCGCCGCAACGAGTAATTGCTACCACCTGTAAGTTAGCAGCAATAGTTAATGCAGTGTGCAATAGTACTTTACTATTACTATTAACTTACCACTAAAGGAGTTGTAATCAATCCGGCTCATAAGGATTTACCAGCATTCGTCATCCTGTAGAAGCACAACATGTTTACTTTATCCATTTTTTATCCACCACGTAAAAAACGTGTTGTATAAAGAAGCAGAAGTGTTGTTATACAGCAGCATCTAATCGAGCCACTTGCGCCCGGCTTCCAGGGTATTGTCCTCATTCCGACCGCGACATTGGAGTGGCAAACGCTGCATATTTCCCAAGTGAGGCATGGAGTGCTCGGTCAAAAGGCAATCTTCGTTATAGAAGTGAATATACTTTATGCTATCACCTGCAAATTAAGGCCCAGTGTTGCACTCATTTTAACAGCCTCTTCAACCGAAAACTTTTGACATATTTCTTCAGGTCATATTATATTGCCTGCATAAACTTCTCTCCGTAGGTTTTCGTAGTTGCTACGCCGGCTTTTGATCTTCAATTCGATCTTGCGATGTCTATTTTCCCGGCGATTTTCGGAGATGTTGCAACATTCCACAAATTTAATGGAAGGCACGGACCCAATCATTGCCTATCAATATCAATGTGCCTCGACCTTCCAAATGCTGTAAGACCCAAAGTGGGTTTTCACATGCTGCTTTCTCATGAAAGGATTCCGGCAATTAGTACTAGAAGAGGGGACTTCTACACCATAGGAGCTATTAAGCAAAACTTCATGCAAATATGTGGTACATGAAGATTATGCCCACGTTTTTCTCAATTCACCCATTACAAATTCAAGCCGGAAGTTCGATAGAATTTGTGCCGACTTCGGCGTTGAACATAAGAATTGGTACGAGTTAAAACTCACCAATGAGATCGTTAGTAATCCTCTTCGCATTTTACAATGTATGAAAGGAAGGGGGAAGTTAATCCTTGTTGGCACTGAATTAGCTGACATGTTTAAACTAGTGGATAGTATGTCCCCCATAATGTCGGAGCATTTCTGCCAGAAATCTGAAGTTAGGCGCCTTGAGCAACAGACGAAGAATGAATTGAAAGTGGTCATTCGGCGTTCCAATTATCACGATCTGTGCGACGAGGTATGGAAGCGCAACATTGCTCGCTTGGAGGAAATTTCTAGGAAGTTTACTGAAGAAGAAGCCGTTGAAATGATAGCCCCAATGGGTCTAAACTGGTACAAAATTGCGAAATTTTTTTATTTTCTCAATGAGGAACTTCTGCAAGAGGAAAGAAGTAGAGGTTGTTTGGAGAACATTCAGCGCCTGAAGCATAAATGTCAAAATCGGCGAGAAAAGAAGACATTGGAGAGTGGTTGTCAGTGGTTAGAGAAAATGCTACTGGACAATGACATATCCGTTAACGCTTTCCTGCGCGACGTAATAGCTATGATGGATTGCGAACGGGACAAAGCTAACATACTTTATCTATATGGTATGACGAATACTGGAAAGTCATTACTTGTAAGTTTAACTACTGCATCTCTAAAAGTAAGTTTTTAGCTTATGTTTATTTAAAGTAAAATTTAGGTTGCTACGATTACCCGGAGAGGAGAGCAAATAAAACGATGGCAATGTCTGCGTATTTCATTCCATTTGGAAAACTACTCACTTTCAGTAATACAGCGCACGCGGTAACATTTCGGAACCGCTCTATGGTGAACTCGCTTTGTCTATACGGAATGACAAATACGGGAAAATCTTTATTAGCTGGTTTGATTGCCGCACCACTAAAGGTATATTACTGCATTTCTAGCAAATATAACACGCAGAGGTTATAAAAGTGCTTTTCAGTTCGATAATTTACTGCGCAAAACCGTTGCATTAATGGGAGAACCGCGAATTACGATGACAACTAAAGACGATTTCAAATTATTACTCGGCGGTACTGACATGGCGATTGATGTAAAATGCGGTGCAAGGCAGTGGTTGCAGCGAATTCTAACAATTGTAACCACAAATGAGGACATTGGTGCACGTTTGGCAAGTGCCAATAGAGAGGCTGTCAGATCACGTGCCGTTCAGTACAATTTTACCTATCAAATATCGCCCTATTTAGCAATAGGCAGTATTAAAGAGCCACAGTCTCATTTACGCACTTGCCATTTAATTCAATCGTTTAAAAAATTTGGTGCCTGATGAAAAGATATTGGCAAGGAAAACGAGAGGTGTTAAAGCTTAGGAGGAATGGGGAATAAAACAGCAGCGATGGCAACACCTTTAATTTCTTATGGGAAGCTGTCAGCTTTTAGCAATACCGCACATGCTGCAACATTTCAAAACCGCCACATGGTTGTCTTACCGGGCTTATTCTAAGAAAAGCCTCAAGAAAATCGATCAGCTGCATTTGTGCTAAATACAGCAATTCTGGAACCGTTTGTGCACAAATACAATTTCCAGGTAAATTTAACCATGTTAAATCCGAAGTGGAATTCTTCTTATCCTTTTATATCTTTCGGAAAAGCGCGAATACAAATGGTCGTCTACTGCCTTCCACAACATAAGCTACGGGAGGCATTGTATCAATAGACAAAGTTCAAATTGACACTTCTAAGTACATGCTAGTTGGAATTAGCAAAGACGGCTTCCCCGATGCAGTTTGTCCAATGAATGGCTTAGATGCTTTCAAAACAATGCAATGTTGTGAATTTTCTACATACCGGATATTAATGTTATGGATGCGCCTATCGTCAAAACGGCAGGACCGACAGGAGAATACCATCACGAAATTATCATACCTAATCCACCATTTCGATAATAATCACAAGGTGGTAGTATACACATTTTGGAAATAAAAAGGAAAAACTTATGCATTAATAAGCCCCAAATTGTGAATAGATATTTAATCAGCATGCAGCCAACTCAGGTCCTTCCAATCGGAAATTCTGATCAAAAATCGAAAATTGTAGGAAGGATTAATCAGCAACGATTCATACCAGTTCTAACACATGCATTTAGAAATCGCGGAGTGAACCGTTGTACCACGGTTCTATAAGCCCAATGTTTTTGTGGTAGAGATTTGGAATGGCAACTGTGAGTTAATAAATGAGCCAATCAAGTGTGCAGAATTTATAGGGAAGTCAACATAAAGTAGAGGTAATTAATTTAAAAATTTATTTTATTGTATTGTTTTTAGTAATTCACTTTTTTAGGTTGGAATGCTGTTAAGTCGAGCATAAATATGGCTACTTTCCTTGCAGGTAGGTTGACCACTGAATGCATGCTTTAGCGCCTGCGCAAGAGGGCCTTTTTAACAACGAACCTGGCGACATTTTGAAAATATGGCCTCACAAATATGTTAAATGCAAATCCAAACTCTCCTGATGCGATAACCTATTTATTTAACACATGCTACTTGGTACAGTATGGTGCTAGGTGTCTTACCTTACTGGCTTCGATGTGGCGCAAATAGGTGACACCCTCAATAGGAGTAGATAGTGGCGAAAATTGTCCTAACTCACTCCATTCTTCAAATACGCTATTATGAAAAGTCGTTTTATAATTACAAATCGAGTAATTTTTCAAACGGTTGAGTAAAATATCCTTTTCTTTTGATCCTAAGCATAGAACTTAATGTCCAACCGTTGGATTAGCGGCTCAAGGAAGAAGAAAGGTTCTGCCGTCAAAATTAGCTCTCCGACACTAGGTAATTTATCAATGTTGGAAGCAGACAGCTCAAGAATGAAGATTAAGATGGAATCGGCTTTGGTGACACATTCATTATCGAACCAAAGTTGCACTCAAACGGATTGTGATTGCTTCCTGAATTTCGAATTGAAATCCCAAAGCATGGAAAGCGATCTCAGTGATAGCTACAGCAGAGGAAGTAAGATATTCAATAGTTGCTTGATAGGGCTGCATCCTAAGTCGATCCTAAAATAACCAGAAAAATTTTTTGCAGATGACACAGGCACACTTACGCCGGAGTGTGAGGACACACACTGTACACATCCTGGCTCAGAACTGCTGGCTCTCAGAAGAGCTGATGAGCAAATGGATAGTGGCGACCTTGAATTATCAAATTCTGACATTTCCGATTCATTGGCCAGTGTAAGCGCTCTGCAATTTAGCACGAGCATCAGTGGCTTGATGGACTTTAACATGTTAATTTACGATGGCAGTCGACGCTATCTTGATTGTAAAAGGAAAGATAAACCAACAAAGCGAAGGTAAAACAAAACTAGCATATGCTAGTTGCCGGCAAAAAGCACCGTGTATTTTACAAATCAGGATTAAAGGACTAAGTTTAGTGTTGAGTTACTTGAGCATCTAGTTTGCTTTAGACCTCATGTTTTACTTCGCTTTATAATTAAGTACTTAAAGTCAACCGAAATAGAAGGCACGACTTGAACGGGTGAGCATCCACATGTCCCTTCTCACCACAGGACAGGATGATTCTTCGTTTGCCGATCTCAATCAAGCCAGCGCTGAGGGCTGAATACTAGGCTGATTGCACTTATGTATGAAGTCTTGTCTTTTGTCACTTCGCCCAGTCGCATATTTACGCTCAGAGAGGTCCACCGGATGTAAATTACTGCATTGTGAGTTGGATTTCCCTTCGTTGGGACGCGTTATGCACCTCAAATATCTTCATGCCCCTGCTTTATACAGCTTTTAGCTTCTTTTGGTTAGGTCTTCGTCAAAGCTTAACTGACATGCACACAAACGCGCGATCCGTTATTCAGGCATTTAAACCAATCAACGTGGTTATGTTGTGGGACTCCCAGGGACCAAAACTTGATACATAGGTGCTAACTTCATGAATGTGCTATGGGCATTAGGCATATCCGTCAAGTCCTCTTCTCTCGCACTACCATCTGCCTCAATAGCTTTGCAAGCGATTCTGTTTTGGCAACTCAAGCGTCAATGATGCTGGAGCGTATGAATAAGAGCATCTACCTTTTCTCGATAGACATAAAATTTTGCCACCCTCCAAGCCATGCAGAAAACGCGTCAATGAAATTTAGGTAATGGAATAAATAGCACAACTGATTGATAAGCGAACAGACAAAGTGGCGGAAAAGAGGGTGGAGCTGGCCAGCATCTGGATCATCGACGCATCTGGATGTGACCTGATCGGTGTGTTATATAGATTGCTCTACTGTTGGAAGTTAGCTGTCAGTGAATGTCAGATTGCACGGGTGAATTATGCGGCTAAGACGAAACGTTTTGTGTTTCATCAAATTGCCTTTGCACTTGTGCTTGCTAGTGACACGAAGGGCAAAGCTGTTGGTTTTTTGATATTCGTGTCTAGATAAATGAATTCACGTTTCTTCAATAGGATCTTAGCTAGAGAGCGCCATGTTAATTTGCCCAGACATGCGTTCAGATAATCAAAAACATAAATCTCGCATCAGCGATATTTGGGAATCAAAATTGGGAATGTATTTTACGGGTTGTCGAGTAATGTGCTCACCAGTTTAAAGCGTCCAAGCACAGACATATAAAGAAAAGAAAATCGTGGTTGGTGCTTTTCATTTTCGTCTGTGTCACCCAAAAAATAATTCGATTGCACAACCATGGGCTCCACTCTCAATAGCTTAGTCCAAGTCCTTGCAGAAAATGCACGTTAAGTGCTCTGGACCGACCGTTTATTAGGTTTACACAGAAAAAGCGGCGTAGAGATAAAAACTCGGACAAGCATCTAAAAATACCTAGAGAAAAGTGCATAGAATTAAGCTTTTGTGTCTAATAGCGTAAAAATCCCAACACAAATCTAAAGCAATTAGTAGAGCAATGATGTGCTCGCGTATATGAAGCGGAGACAGAAGCGGAATAGCTGATTTGAGGAAAATATTTACTGCAAAAAATTGTTGCGCGGGCAGCAGCCTCTAAGCGAAGGCGTAATTGTCGACATCTGTGGTGCCCATCACACCTCTATTCCATGGTTTTCACGCATGCTCTGACACACTTGGGCACTTTCTGTGGTTGGTGTAACAGAGTAGCACATGGTGTTTGGGAGTGCATCAAGAAAGCGTTTGCCTTTTACTTACGATCACGCTGCACCTCGATCACCATTCCTCGTGTAGCTCCTCCCGTCGCACGCATTAATTGCATAGGACACACTACCTGCCTGCACAAAACCTGTTTTCGTTTCATGGTTGTAACAGTATCATGGCTTGGCGAACAACATGTCAATCTATTTGTGAGGCGAATACATTTAGAAAGCAATGATTACATTTGTTGTAGGTAAATCAAGTAAAGAAATGAGGCTTGCAGCAAAGTATTCGATGAGAAGTGGAGGTCAGACATATTTACTTAGTCTACCACTGTAATGTAATTATCCGCAATAAAATCATGCAGGGTGATGATGCAAAACGGATTGTCAATCGACTGCGCTTTAACAAAACATTATAGTTCTTACTTATTACAGTACGCTACATCAGGTATTAACTTATTTGGCGATCCACAAGACGATAACAATGCAGACACATGGAGTTCCAAAAGCAGTTTATTCAGTAAAGCTCCACATAGAAGTAAGACTGTTAATGCACAAATTGCTTAGCATTTTCTAAACAAAATAGCATCATCCATCGTTAAGACGACCACAGATATTTATCGCTGCTGCACTAACTTAGTAAATTTAAACTCGCCTTGAGTATAAATGACGCTTCTTTTAATAGAATAACTTGCTCAGGTTTCTCTTCTCTTTGCGAAATAGTGCAGCAACGGGTCTTACAAGTGTGTGGGATGTATAATCGCTTCCAGTGTGATTTTTTGTTGCAATATTGTTGAAGGCTCAGTGTACTGGGTTGTAGCAATTTGAATCTTGTCGATTATTTAGGGGGGTAAATGGTCAACATTTAGTTTGCAAGGTAAATTTGGACGAAAACTACATCGTCTGCAGGCAGGATCTCAATGCATGAAATGCCTCGCGCCAATTCGAAGGGAAAAATGTCGTAAGTGCTGTTGTTAGAAACAAAGAATTACAACATTGGGGAAATGGCTAAGAGGTCGTGTACATGGCCATGGACGAAAAGAAAATCAAAATCAGTGTGCTTATGGTCACAATACTGGATAGTTCATCACATCGTCATGCAGTGAGTGTTATGAAGGTCAATCTCTGCACAGTTGGTGGTGGGAAAGTCACCGACAGCAGAGATAGCATCTGATACTGATGGGTTATTCCATTCAACGTGATTCCCACCGGAACACAAATGAACCGGGTTTAGTGATTCCGTACAGCTCGATGCCAGTCTGTGCTCCACGATATGCACACTGGCAAAGGCAGTCTCAAGTCATAAACTGTTTGATTGAGTTCTCACCAACTTAAGCACTTAAGTGGAAATTGCAAAGCTGAGCCAGTCACATGCCATTCACAGGCTAGATATCACTTAAGACATCACCTGAAAGAGTTGGAATCACGAGAGCACTGCTAGAGGTCGGCAGGCAGGAATGTAGAGCCAAAAGACAATGAGCATTAGCGTCACGCGGAACAATTAGAGACAAGGCGACTAGTATATAAGTGGACACACCTCGGCATACACGTCAGTTCGGGAGAAAGCAGAGACAAGCGAAGAAATGCATTGTGGAAGCTGGCCGTTTTCTTATCCGTGGAAGTGGACACCATAGGGTGAGTTCGTGAAGGGTTCACAATGTTGGCAGCTGTGGGCATGGTGGCCTGAGCACAAGCCCCATTGGTGGCCACCGTGAGCGCAGCCGTGGTGATGGTCGCAGCAGTGGTGGTAAACAGCAAGCACGACTGAGGATGTGCTAAAGCCGACGCTTGTGAGGAAGCCTCTGCATGCCGCGGTGAAGGAGTTGACTGGTGGTGCACAAGCTCTTCTCCACCCCTATTTTGCTGTGAACGCTTGAAGAATGCTATTGTTCCTGATTATTGCTTGCAACTACCTACTATATGATTAGATACCAGTACGTAACCTGTACCACACTTCTAAGATGAGTTGCAAGTGCCATTATGCCGATTCGCATTACCAAGTGAGTGACTTTTGGCCGATTTGTCTGTATCTTTGTGTAGCTTTTGCTATTTTACAGCATGTTTAATGTAACGATTGCCCTTTGACACTAGTGAAGACTTTCCCTTGGATTTCGCCAGTTCATTGCACAATCCAGCGCGTGATTAAACAAGGTGTCAACAAATCCATAATTAGGAGCAGATAATAAAAGCCCTGCAAGGATTTGCTAAGCACCAAATTCATTTACAAGGATTGCTTAAGGCATGCAAGTTCTGAGGTGGCTCTAAGTTGTAAGCATAGGAATCGAGAATTGGGAACAATGGAATCCAATCAATCTGGAAGCACGGATGAGATACTTGCAAGGTAACCAGTTTAAAGTACTTGTCGCAATGCTACAAAAATTGTTTTATTAAGTTTGCCTTTACAAAAAATGTAGCTTTACTAGACACTGATTACATCAGGACTCTGTGCGTAGAAAGATGTTGGGCGTATTTTAAACCCTCAATTAAAGGCTACATAGCTGTTTTGAGCATGCCACACCCCTATGGTCGTTTCTGACAGTAACTGATGCTCCAACTACAGACTAACCCAACCACAGACAATCACCCAATTCCGAAAACAAACAGACCTTGAATTTGTCAGCAGAAATTCTATATCGAGCTCAGCCCCCATAAACTACTACTAACTGACTATGACGAGTGCGCTAGTGCAATCTATGTTACCCAAGGTAGGAAGCAGTAGCCACTTAAAAGCGGTATTGAAAGACATACACAACATTGCACACGAAGTAGACGGAAGAGGCAAGGAGTTTGTGGTCACAAACTAGTAGGGGTGGTAGGAAAAGTTTTGACGTGGCTCGGTGGAGCTGGTGTAACAAGGATTTCTTCCGGTCTTTAGGCTAGCAATGTGCCTACTGTAATACCTGCTGAAGACGATAAACTCCGTCTCTGGAATAATGTAGGTGCCTGTATGCTCATATAATGCTGGTGACTCGTTTCTACACCCTCCTTCACCTTGTAGAATCAAATTCACCTCTTCTGCTGCCAAATGATGTACTATATGATAGCGTGGAAGGTAGATCTGCCGCCTGTGGACAAATATCTAAAAAAAATGAAAGATGAGCGTAAAATGAACCCCTCGGTTTTGAGGGTAATTTGGCGACCACTGCATCACTAAGAAGCGGTAACAGGACGTGTAGTAGCAGTAAGAGCAACTACCTGATTCCTGTCTACAGGCGTACTGGCATCAGATGTAATCTTGGCGTTTGAAAAATTAGCTCCATAAGCCATCAACTCTGATCCCAATCGAAGGGCGATGTGGTTCACGTGGATGAGAGAAGCTTAAGCGATCGCAAAGGCACCGGTTAGGATAGATGTTGCAAAGCAAAGATTTGCACAGTAATTTATGAGGGCAAATTGCAAACACTTGTATGCCCACCTTGGTTTGGTAAAGGATAGGGTTTAGTAATCTGAAGGGGTGTCCACTGGCCAAACTGATACGTGTAGAGATTCTGAGCTTTTGGCAT
>LWMJ02000222.1:78298-107275 GCA_001693035.2 Taenia asiatica | reverse complement strand
TGGTCGATTAATCCGTTTCACACACCAACTTTAGCTACTTATCTACGCTGGCATAAGGCTGAGACTGTTCACGCTGTTATCCTAGATGATGCGGTGGCGGATGTCATCTTGAAGTTCATCAGTCCTGAAGTCATGTTCAGCAGAAATTGTTGAAGTGCGAAACTAAAATTAGGGGGCTAAGATAGCAGTAAAATTCCTACTCAAAGTGACATGCACAATGCACTTATGAACTTCACATACACAAATTGCAATACATGCCTTTAGCACACCATCAGGAAAAGGGAAGTTTGGGAGTCGAATGTGAACGTGGTTGTTACGGTCCTCACTTATCAACCAATGAAACTTAGTGATCGTCCCTTCAGCTTTAACTGTAGAGACGCGATCTTAGAAAATACCAGATTGGAGGACTCAGTTGTGCACCGCATTTGGTGCATGAAGCTCAACTTGACTAAACCAAGACGTTTAGGAAAACAAATTCACGTCTGAAAGTGAAACGGCTTATGATACGCATTAATAATATCAAAAAATAATTACTACCTTGCAAATTGGTAGTTAAATCGTCGGACGACAATGGATGCTCGTGCATGAAACAGTATGTGGCGATTGCTGGTGATTCTCTTAACATCATTCTAACGTGCATGTTAATCCATAAGTTTAGAGGGTGCCGAAACAAATGAGTGGGTAAGTTGCTAAATGTATGTATGCTAAATGTATGAGCAATTTGTTTGACCTTTTTTGTCTACAGGGTTTGCCTGATTGGTATAATGCAAAGACGAATGTGCGTGTGGAAGGTGGTCACTCAATTCAAATTTGGAGAGGTTAGCTGCAGCACCTCCACTGGATACCGATTGCGCTGCAAATTGCATGTCTTCGAGGAAGAGCAATCTTAATGCAGTAAAAGCAAGAAAAAGTCCTTTACTGTCGTGGTAATTTTGTTGGCAAATGGTTCCTTCCTGAAGAGTGTGGATATTGTCGTGCTAAAAAGGTGCAATTTTATTGCAAATGCAAAATTCCTTGGTGAGGAAGTAAGTTCCAATGCGAAGAGTAGGCATGGCAATTGCGCGAATATTTCATACTTTTACATTGTTCCTTATTCATTTTAACTTTCTCGTTGCATTAGCATTATTATCGATTAAGAGTGAAAAAGTGGCTTCCGATTTCATCTGTGGGTCGTGATGACGGAAATTGGCCGTTCTAATGTCCGTGCACGATCCTACAAGTCGATTTAATGTCGAGAGATGCGTGAATATAATAAAAGAGACGGTATTTGGCACCCTTACAACAAATGTAAAGGCGCTCAAGGATGAAGGGGAGCCTGAGCTTTATCTGTGGCTTTTTCATTTACGCATGCATTTTTGTTGTACCTGCCGTACTCCCAAAATCCAAAGATCTGAATCGGAAGGCTGGAATTTAGGACAGTTGCAGTTGTCAATGTGTTAACATTTCCTTGCAATCCCTTATGAAGATGACCCTCTCCTATTTTGAGCATTTTCAGCACCACAAGACAACAGTGCCATTCGCAGAATTTCCATGCATAAGGAGGAAGCGAGGAGTACCACACCGTCGACTGTGGTATTGTGCAGCCAAACTTATTAACTGTGAAGGGAAGAGAGGGGCTGAAGAATACTGCTGGACTGATGGTCATTCGCGCACCGGTGCTTTCTTTCCGATTCCTTCTGCGTGGGTAGGATTAATCCCCACCCCTAGTGCTTAGGCTGTACTCGCGTAACTCAGTTGCCAGTCAAACGATTCATCCCATATGGCCTGATCAACTCGCTGTTGCTAGATGCTCTAGCAATCAGCTCTTTATAAAACAGAAGCAGAACATGCCTTGCGAAAGTGACGGCTTTGACATGCAGGCAGATGAGCAAATCCACTTTTGCTAAGCTATCCTCCTGTTCGCGGCAGTTGCGTGAATTATTGAGGGGTTTGTAAAATGTTGCCATTGACAAACACCTTTTTAAACATAGGGGCTTTTGCCTAGTGGTAAATAAAAGTGCCCTCTTCACTCTGCTATTCCTATTTACAAATTTCAGCATTTGAATGACACCTCGTTTAAGGTGCACACGTTACTGTGTGGCCCACAGAAACTGGAGAGAAGCCTATATCATCCCTACCCTCCCTTTCCATAGCCACGTTGTTGACCGGTGCATTTTTGCGCGACCTCACACAAACAAGCTCAGGTGGTCAGCTATTGAGTCGTAATGATATTTTTAAACCTGCTTCTTGATGCAATTGCACTTTTGCGCAGATTCGCGTCTAAACACAAGTAGCCAAAAATTATGAAGATTAGTTTACACTGCCTAGCTAAATTTAAGCCTTTAAATTAACATTTTGCTACCCGTTAGGTGCGTGTCAATTTCAACCTTGAAAAAACAGCACACATTAGATATGCATGCGTTTATCAGCTTTTATTCTTCCGCGCAAGCGCTTCCCGACACAGCGAAACTCAACAAACTGTCAATTATATCTGATGTACAGCGCCGTTCCTACTATGCAGGACACGCCTCCAACTAATAAGGATAGGGATACCAGAAAACAACCTAAATGCTTGTCGGTTCTTTCATATGCGCTATAGACTGGTAACAACCTCGATGTGATAATAGGCTTGCATTTCATCGTTTGCAGACTGCACTTGCAACTGGCGAGTTACGTCCGAGTGCCAATGGTCAATTCTAATGTGCAAGATGGGTAACAAGAATAGTCCATGGGGAATATAGCTCACAATTTTTTTAAAAACAACCTAGACATTGCCCTTAAGTTTAAGGGAATGTGAATGGAGAGGAAGATGAGGAAGAATTTGAGGGTGAAAACAACGTGGAAAGATGGCGACTGTCGGGTGACATAAATTGGTTTATGCAGTCAGTGAAATTGCGTCATGTTGGCTTAATAAATATGCTCTGTGTTTTAGAATCTCACCTTCCCCCAACATTTTAATGTTTCTCTTAATGAGAGAGAATTGCTTGTAATCAGAAGGTTTATCCGTTGAGACACTTCCAAACTGCTCTAAGCATGTATATTTGTCAATCCGCCTACAGTTTACCCCAAGATAGTTGCAGAACAGTTGCCCTCCGAATTGCAAGGAGTAAACTGCAAAGTGAGCGCTTTCTTCTTGGCTCAGAAATGCTTAAATAAAATATCAGCATTCATTTAAACTGTCTCGATCGTTTTACCCTGATTGAAGGGCATTAGCCGCTAAAAGCATTTCGCAGGGATCCTGCTGAGTTTTCAGAACGAATGCACGACTGCAAATTAAAGAGCTTTTAGCGTGAACGCTTGAGGTTTGTCGCTCCTTGATGGTGGCATGTTTACCTGGCTGGTCGCCAAACTACTTCTGTTGCCGTCCAAGCATTGTGATTCGACCTAAATTGACATTCTTTTTATCTATAGCCAGAATAACCTATGCTTCTTGTGGTGCACATTACGTTAGAAAAATGAAGGATCTGCAACTAATGTCTTAAAGTGTTGTGATTTGATTGATTTTTTAGAACAATCACCATCCAATCAAATGAGTTTGCGTTCACTATTTTGTTACGTAGCGCGTAACTCTGCCAACCAACTCACTTGCCATCGCATTCCTAGTGGGTGATAAGTGAAGATGCTGGATTGAGTTTAAGGTAATTGAAGGACTTTGGAATTTGGCGCCAATCGTGACCCAATTCAGACATAATTGAGCCATCATTTTCAGTTATTATTCCCCACACTTAGTGCTGTGCCACTGACACCTTATCTATCACTCAAGAACTTGGTTCCAAGTGACACAATTCCAGCCTCCTGCCTATTATTCTCCACTATTGTGCGTAAAAAAAGACAATAAACAAGCCAAAAATGTTTCATGCCTTGCACATAGTCCTTTTGTAAGTTTAAAGTCTTGGAGAAGGTGCCAAAGCAGGAAAACTTGACCCCAGATATCCCATGTGGAGGTACTAATGAAGAGGCAAGACCACTTGCCTAGCAGACGTAGAACTTTGTGATCCTTTTACCTAACAATCCTCGAATTTACATTAGGAGATGCTTACGAACAATGGGTTCCAATTAAACCACTTGCAGCGCAAAAGCAGGGAACATTTACGCAATTGTCAGGTTTCCTTTTGTGTTGAAAACTACTTCTTCACCAAGGATTTTTACATCAGCAACCGAATTGCACTCTTCAGAAAGGACCCATTCGCCGACAAAATTAGGACGACAGTGTAGAGCTGTTCCTTGCTTTTACTGCCTTCAGATTGCTCTTCCTCGACGACAAATATTTCACAGCGCAATCAGTACCTAGTCGATGCACTGCAGCTAGTCTCGCCAACTTTAAATTGAGTGACCATCTTCCAGACGCACATCCGGCTTTGCAGTTTACCAACCAGTCAAACCAAGTAAGCGTAAAAGGTCAAAAGAAATACTCACACATTTAGTAATCACAAGTACAATTCAAAATGGTATCGAAACCATAAGGATTGATATTTCAAGCTGTGGTGGAATCACTAAATAGGACTGATGACGATGATGGCTCCTAAGGACACCAGACCTCTCGATGTTCAGCAAGGCAGTCGCACCACTGGTCCCGCACAATGTGAAAAGTGCACTTCCTCTGATCGAGCAGGCGCACCCGATAGTCCACACGCATGAGGACAGTGGGCACAAGGCTTTGCACATTGGTCAATTTCTGCTTCACGATTGCCTCTAGCCGCTCCTTCAGTGCGAACTTAGGCGGATAGTTAATTATGTTCACCACCGGCTGGTCCGTTCACCGATCAATGCAAATTAAAAGAAAATCGGCCAAAAAGTTGGGTGTCCATGTTGAGGTGGTGCATCAGAGCATTCTAGGCAATGTGAGGCAACGCATCCGACAACTATTTGAAAGTCCCCGTGCCTGTGGAAGCAGAAGGAAATGGTGAAGTTCTGCGATAAACTTGTTGGACAAATCAACGAATTGACACCCAGTTCAAAGGTGATGTGCACTGCGCATTGATGCCACATCTGTAGCAGAATATTTACTACCTTGACTTGTGTTTGTGTCAATCACGCCTGCTGATATTGCGGAAGAGGTGATTCAGTTCATCAATAGAGAGGAGCGAGCTCAATTATCCTTCCGGAAGATGCTCCGACTGTATCTGCACTAAACTCCATAGGTGCAACAGGCTCCACCCAAATGAGTGCTAGAACCACTTGGATAATACAACTGATACGATGCAATTGTGAAAAGACACGAGAAGGAAGAGCGATAGTAATTTCTCTCTGCAAACACACACAATGAAAACAGTAGGTGCTGAGGAGAAACAAAATCAGCACAATAAACAAAAGTTGAACCTAACCAAGCAAAACACAGGGCAATTAAAAGGTACAATTCCAAATATCTTGTTCTTTAGTCATTTTCAAGGCCTACCTACTGCACTTTTAAAAACAGACGCATCAACTTCTGTCCCCAATTCCACCACATTTAGAGCACCAAACAGGCATTTACTTTTGCAGTGTTACCCATTTCTTTTAACAATCTTTATCTCCCTGTCCGAGACCATAGCTTTGTTGTGACCGGTAAGGAGCATGGCACAGCCACAGACAAAACACACACAACGATGACCTAGAGATTCCCAAATTAGCGTATAAATTGAGGGTCAAAATGAATTTTGAGAAATTTCGCAAACACAAGTTTGCAAAAAATTTTATGCAGCTATATTTAAAATACTTCTAAATAAAAAAGCACGTATATCCACATTTAATGTCATTAGTAAGTCAATTTTCAGACCATTAATCTGCTTGCAGTTTGTGGGCGTCCATCTACTGGAGTGTAGATGAGCTGGTTTGCGGGGGGTTGTGTATTCAAAATGAAAAATACATGTTACCAGCTTCTTAGGCTGTAGTCACAAAAAAGAACGTAAGAATTAATAATTCTGTCGCTGCTATTTTCGCAACTTGACACCATATTCGTTTATGCCAACAGGTAACGTGTAGAGCTTTGGCAGTCAGCTTCGTTCCACAACGGCGCATGCAGATGCTTCAGACAACAAGCAATGCCTTGACTTTCCTGTTCTCGCCAATTTTGCCCTATAACTATGCACTGTACACGCATACAACTATTCCTGCATAAGCCAGAAAAAGTTTGTTCTCAGCTCTCATTGTACCGCGAAAGTCAGACTCATGCTAATTGCCTGATGTTAGGAGGCGAATAAATGAATGCAGCTGCAAAAATGTATTCCGAAGTGCTGAACCAGCAGAACTCTGTAATCCAATGCTAGCCGAATCTGTGGGCGCAAATTAAGAAAGGGACAATCCGAAAACGCTTTCTGTAAAGTCAAGTACGTAGCCCAGATAGAAGAGGACAGACAGGGACAACACGACACCGAGTGGACCAAGGAGGTGTCTGAAAGATTTGGATTTGGATGCCAGTGATCATCACATCGGCCTACATCACTTCCATTTAAGACAGTTCGGGTTTGTGGATGTGTGAAAGCGAGTGCTGCAGGCATGAGGGAAGTGAGGTACCCACGGAGAGCAAAATCATCCATTCACCAGCTGCGTACTGCGCACCAACCGAGACTGGCTAAAACATGCCTGCTTGTGAGAACAGTGCATGGCCTGGTTCAAACTGCCACCTCACATGCTCCCGCTAGAACACACCCGTGTGAGCAGGGTGTGATAGTTTGCGTGGTCTAGGAATGTCGCTTGGCAAAGCCGCTGTCGTTAGACCAGTATTCACTACAGTGTCTCAATTTGCGATTCACTGACAAAATCACAGGTTTTGCAGCATGCAAAATAAGACTAGCAAAGCTTAACCAAACGGTTCAGCATTAATTTATCTCGAGTGTCAATACAGCATTGATATTTGTAGTCCGCATGCAGCGTTTATCAAATTGCATTGTTACACGGTTTTATTAACGCTTGCGGCCATAAAATTCAAGTCAATCATCATGGCTATTATGATGGATCCGAAATAACATCTTTTTCATAATTGGCAGTTGCAAGTGGCATCATTCAAATTCTGGAGCAAGTAGCACTTCTACACTTGATGAATTTTCTCATGTTCGTTTTTTATAACTGTTGTGCGGAAGATCAACTACAACCGTTTGACAAAAGGGTTAGGGCAGTGCATGAGGCATCGTGTAGTGACTGAAGCTATAGGGTGCTCACTCCTGTTGGGTCAGAGCCAACAACAAACATTACAAAACTTCAGATGCAACGAATAATGTCGCATTTGCGAATGAGATAGGCGGTACATCACAATTTACCATCGCATGGTTCATGAATGCATGCAATTGTGGAACTGTCAATATGGAAGCCACCCAGCAGCAAGAATTGCCAATGGTGGGTACGCGACTAAGTCGCCTGGTTAAGCAGCAAACATCCTTCAGACCAATCAAATATAGCCTCGGATCTACAGATACCGTGGCTCGAGTTCCCACTTCAATAACGAGTTTAAGCATGAGCAACTGAGCAAGGGCTACTTTCTATGCAGTCTACAAAGCAATGTAGCAAAAAAGATTCATGCTAAATACCAGTTGGTCCCGCAACCAATGCGATAGTTTTGAGAGGAATACATTCCCGTACCTAATACCAAGTAGTAATTGAAAATGCAAGGCCAATGAAGTGAGCTTTTGACGTGTGCATAAAGGTTTCGGCCACGAAGGAGCATTCACTAGATAAAATATACACCGATAAGCTGTGCTAACTTTCCTAATGCCAATTCTTAAGTGCTTAATGCGAGTTGTCAGGTGCCAAAGGGATAAGAAAGCGTCTAAACCTATTTTCGGTATGATCCGAATAAACTTCTTAAAGAGACTTGACTAAATGTTTCTTTATATGAAGGAAGAAAAAATTTTTGTCCTATTGACGAAACAGCGCAGCAGATGCCTAGTTTCGGGTGCAAGTCGAAAAGTGCAAACAAATGCAACACCTCTCACGTCATAAGATCTGCCACAATTCAAGTCCAGCGAATCGGGACGCAAACATGCGCCCAGCATTAACTCGGCCTAAAGATTTAGGCTGACAAAAATACCACTCACAATGGAAGATAAAATTATTGGGCTGCAAAATTCACATAACTGCAACTGAGGCTTTACCATAATCTGAAAACTCGCACGCACATCCAATGATTTACAAACCATTATAAACAATTTTACTACCATTTGCGGCAATACCCACAGACGCCATTTCACTCGCGTGAGGTCACGACCATTTACTAGGAGTCGTACAAGTTGCTGGCTTCAATATCCATCTAATGGCTGTTTAATGTTCAAAACACTGTATCGATAGATGCACTTTTTAACTGAGGCACTTTCCTACAGCAACAAGGTCACTCACTTTCACATACCGTTTATTCCAGTTGTAGAATAAGACTGGCAGGCAAGGTGCAAGCATGATCCTTTCAGAAGAAATCGAGGTGGTAAAGCGACTCGAAAATCCCCTCTGCCCGTCCGACATTGAAGAATTTGAATGCAGTTGCTTCGGCCAAGACCGACGTCATCCCAAAGCGTGCAATCGTCGTAGATTTTCAACGGTGCCTGCAATTTACAGGAGTGAACGGATAAAGTACTACTGTTGGCTTTTGCTTTGGTGCCTAAAATAGCTTTGTGAGCAAATGTTCCTTTGGACTTAAAATAGCTACAGTGGAATTGGTGGTGGCAGCATTGAACTAAATTCTAAACTGGTACTGGCTTTAGAGTGCATCAAGCAGCGATTGACGTTTGCAATATTGCTTGCAATTGATTGAGGGTTGTCAAAAGTGTTTTGGCTGTTTTATTGTTGATAAACAAGGTAGTTCAAATCTTTGCAAATATGTCGGTTATGCGGATGTTTCCAAGATGCTTGTAAGACGTCATTCATTCATCTTTTAAATGGACCTTATGGCTAATTCACGGAAATTGTTTGACCAGCCGAATTGCCTCATGGAATAGCGTTGGATTATTCCTATCACCTTCTGCCCTTGCTATTGTGAATAGACTATTTAGGTTGCAAAATTGTGTGAGGTGCCGAGGTTCGTTTTCCACTCAGGTGTCCATGGCGCCTGCTCATTCACAAGATGTGCGCACGCACAGACCCCTCGTCTTCTGGCACAGCTCTCATCGCAGTGCTCATTATAGTTCGCTTTTGCCTCCTCCCGTGTAAATCGCGTCCTTGTACCCAATCGAAGACGCGCCTGTGTATGGAATCACCTTATATTTAAAAGCTCTATTTAGATGGTGTTCTTTGACGCAATGATGTTCGGTACTTAAGATGTACTTCTGCTGTGCGAATGATTGGAACTGCAAGGTGATCTTGGTGGCAGAAGTAGACACCCTTCCTACCCTTCCAGCATGTCACTTCTGCTTGATATGCGACGGCTGCAAATGTTCCATGCCATTCTGAAAAATGGCACTGTCTTCTCTTTTGGTCCTATTACCTGTTCTGGGAGAACAATGCTTGCTACCTTTGCATATGATGCAAAATACCGCAGTGTGCTCTTAGCTCATGAACTGTGGACACCACGGATGGTGATACGCCATTTAATGTACCAGCTGTAGCATCTACGCAAGACGGCACCACGCAACCCAAAAAATCGTATTTCTTTGGCTTTACGTCTTAGTGAAGGCCCTTAGGAGTCCGGTCGGACTGCATCTCGCTCATTTCACTTATTTGTCACCTTGCAAGTGCCAAAATGGCAAGTCTTGCAAGTCTTGAAAAAGCGCTATCTTTAGTAAGGACTTGACATTAAACATCTGCACTTTGTTATTTTGCGCCTTGTCGGCGTTCACCTTAACAAATCCAGTGCTTGAAATCAAAGAGAGCAGACATTGTAGCTTATTGTGCCCTCATGGTTCTGCCTCGGTTAGGCTTAGGAGCTAGTCTGCCATAAAGATGCATCACCTCCTCTCCCTGTGACTGAAGAAGGACCCACGTTGACAACACCTACTGCTCCTTCTTCTGGAAGACCTCTGGGAATGGATTGCAGTGGTGCTCACAGTAATTTTAGCATTTTAGGATAAGCACGTCACTTGTATTTTGGTTCAAGCAAAGACAAACCAAACCTCTTATTCAAGGTGTTCAGCGCTTTTCTTTCACCAAGATGGTCCCGTTGATGGAGCAACTCCTAGGGAATGGCTCGTACCAATGGATTCCAAAATGCTAGACCCTCAAGTGATTTATCACCATGTTGGAACAGTAAGACCTCAGTCCCTTTAGGGTAACATTTGGCCACCACCGATGTGTCCGCCCGGCCACTATGCCAGGAGAGGCCATTATCCTTGCGATGGCTTGGGAGAGGATGTAAGCAATCTCTCCTATGCCACAGCTAATTCGGAATAAGTGCTATGTGTATTTCCCATCGATGTTTATTAGGACCACTCAGAAATAAGATAAGCGCTATAGCAACACCGGCCTCTGCCGCATTCTGTGTACGAATGCGGCAGCCACATATTTATGCACATTCCCCATTCCATTTTAAACTGTCAAACACGCACATGCAACCAACATGCCAACGAACGGTTTTTAACCGAGTCAGTGCCTCATCACCCACTGCCAGTATGACCTCTCTCCACATAACAGAGTTTAAAATATCTGACTATTCTAATAATAGCGGGCAGTTTGCGTTGAATGCTTGGCTATACAAAGTTCATTCATTTGTCAGGTTCGCTACTCGCCCAAGCTCGTCTGACGAGGGCGAGCTGAGATAGGTAGTTGCTCTATCCGAAAACCGGGTCGTGGGGTGTGGAGCAGCAGAACAGCCGATTAACCATGCAGTGGGACCAAAAATACAACAAAGTTAGATTAGTTATAATGTCACGTAGAGAACGCAGAGTGCAAAGGTTGAAGGACAAATGGCATAGCGCAACTTCGGTCTATTCTTACCGCTAAGTGCCGTGCACTTCATACAACGATGCGCGATGCCAATTGCCAGTGTGGAATAGACTTCATTGTCGGCATCCACCCACTACCTGTGCCAATATGTTTTGGTCTGGAAAACATCCTCCTAGCTGTGAAAACGAGATGTAATGAGATAACCTTCATCATGATGCAGTTCTACTACAATCTTACTAGTCAAATTGCCTGGCTGCTACCTGATTTCACAATGGAGTAGACTGTGTGTTGGTGCATTGTTGGTGGCAGAATCTTCATGTCCTTGGCCTAAGTTTGCGCAGACCGTGCGGTGTCTCAACATATGAAGCCAAATGCAACTCTCGTGGCAACATCTGCTGACGCATGCATTAGTGCCTTTGTAGCTATGGCCTATCAGTTAGGCAACAAGATTTACCGAGACCACCTAGTCACCGCATTGTTTAAACAATAACCAATCACGAGTAATTGCTCTAGCTAGTTTCGTTCCTGCCAAGGTGATAAAGTGATGCTATTATATTTTATCAATTTCACTTTTTGCTAAACGAAAAATCCTTTTGCTATTTGGTATATGATAGAGTCCTAGTCACAATGAGCTGTTAAGGCACACATGTCACAAGTGTTTTACGCTGGAGCAAATGGTTGTGATGAGGGTTTTCGACACCTACTGTTGACTGAATATCCTCAATTCAAAACAGGGCTGGAGCCGAGAACACAAAATAATGCATGAATAGGTGGAGCAAGTAACCTACTCTTCAAGCAACTCATCACAAAAATCAAACTGGGAATTGGATGAGCAGGCTCATCATTTAAAATATTAGCATAGCCTACGCATTATAACACAAGAACTGCCGAACCACAAGGCTGAATGCTGTTGACTGAGTGCAACACTTTGGTAAGACGCTCCGGATGCAAAACGGCACCAGGTGCTATGTTCTAATTTCATAAGGCAGGCAATGTGCAGTGCCTGGTCACTGTGATAACGACGCAGACATCAATTCTGACTGAAGGTGTATTTGCCGATTAAGAGTTGTGTGTATTTGGCCTGTATTTGTGTACTTCATGAGGAAGTGAACACATAAAATCACAAAAATCTTAAACTCAAGTAAGTTTAATCACCAAAACGCACAAAAACAGCATAAGCTTTAACAGATGAACACGAACAGGTCGCGAATACAATTGTTTGTTAAATGTCAACCGGTCATTCTTTTTGACACATGCTAGAGCGAACTGCAACTGGGCAACCTCGGAGTCGTGGATGGGATGCTCATGGATAAAACCAGTTCCTATTACCATCGCAGCTTCATAGCCGTATAACATCTTCAACCGTCTGTCTGTTTTCATGACCTTGGGACCTATTTTACAGTCTCTGGATAAAATGCAGGGATTTTAGCCACAAATTATGGCAGTGGGTTCGTGCTTCTTCAGGGAAAACCACCTCATTAATTTAAGGAAAACTTAAGAATGCTTGCGATTATTAGGTATTGTAAACAAAAAATGATGCAGCACTCCATTTGAAGGCGTGTTGTATGGTAATGTCAGTTCCCTAAGTTTAAATGGTCCTAATTCAAGATGTATTATTCAATGCATCTAGAGAGGCCTCGCAGTTTGCTTCGGACATTTAGCATACCTGAGGTTCCATATTCCCTAACATTAAGCAAAACTACCTCGTTTGCATTTGCTCGTTCAGTTCTCCATTGAATAGGTATATATTTAATGGTGTACAAACTGGCCCAAATTGTTTGTCGACATCTTGCTGACAACCGGCATGTTCAATCCTCCAGTTAAAAGATGCTAGTGAATGTGCAATAAATGACCCCAAAATGCGTAGTCAAAATGCGTAATTTGATTTTAATTTTGCACAAACAAATACTATTAAGAAACTAACTGATTTACAGGCTATGCAAGTCAATTATGGACAATCTACATAAGGAATGCGTGTTGAAACTTGTACGACTCGTGTAAAGCTTTTAAACCGATCGGTGTCCACCTGGTTATGACTAGTCCGGCCTTCATTGGAGCGACGAAATGTGGCAACCAATAACAAAGGCAAGGCTCCCTTTTATGCACATAATAAATGCTGCGTTTTGTATCACATCCAGTCACAATACGCAGCATCCACCTGAATAAGGTCATATAGCGTCAGAACTGTCCCTCGGTGTATTTAAGCATGCAGAGTTAGCGGTGGTCACAACTGAAGAATGAGTTGCAATGGCTGTTTTGTCGCCGTTTCTGTGCAACCTTAAAGCAATTATGAATGTAATCATAAACGCAACTGATTTTTACTTCTCAACAATGCAATTGTACCGTTTACCCTCTCCAACTTAATGTATTCGAAAAAGATCCGAATGGCACAACAGTTAATCGGTATTGAAGTTGCTTTTGCAGGACTCGCCTTTCCTTGGCTTGCTTCATGAATACACATTGTTTTCCATCATTGTTAGCTTTGCAATTTATCTACCGCACATTATGCATAAGTAGCAGCAGTGTATTGAATATGATAAAGCAACGGAGTCTGTAGCCTTCGATACACTCTTGTGATGTGGATTCACTCCAGCTCAATTTCATCAGGCGAACATTCATTCATGGGCACTGCAACTCATCTGGATATGAAACCCAGGAGTTGGGCTTAACAATTCTCTCCTCTGTGCCGAATTCTGCCATGCAATGAATTGGTTTACCCTGTTTATCAAACTTTTCGGTGCCTATGCACGAGAGTTGGAGACACGCTCAAAGGGCTCAATTATGGTGCTAAGCAGTTTTTAAAGCAAGTGCGAAATGAGGATTCAATCTACAAAAAATGAGAAACTCTTTTAATAGGACTTGGTAAGCAATATAATAATGCGGAACGGTAGTGGATAAAGGTGGAGGTGGACACCGAGACGCAGAATAATTTATTCCCATTTCTTCAGGATTGATGTGACAACCTTTACATATTCTACGCAAAACATTCTTTTTTGTTTTACAAATCACATTTGAATACAGTCAGTGATTCATGCACTTTATGAGATGGGGTCTAATCAACAAAGAGTTGTCAAATTTGCTAAAGTTTGGTTGGACCAAATCTGCTCAAAGTGATCACTCCCCCTTGGCTCAAAATTATCCGGCACACAAGCACAACCTCAGTCGTTATACAATCGGCTCAATCCCCTTACCCCTCATCCACGTGTCTTGCAGTGCACTCGCAGTTACATTCCCATCTCACACTACTCTGCCACTTTAAGCAGCTATTTTCATGACTATACGGCTGCGCACATTGTCTCGAGAATCGATTCACTTAGTGAAATCCTTCCACTACGTGCAATTGTTTCACTCAAAAGCATTATCTTTGGTTGGTGCAACGGAATCAAATGCTAGCTTTGGAAACACCCTGAGGTGATTTACACTGATGTCAGCCTCAACACGCCCGTAAGTTTTTGACAGAAGCATTAAAAGAAAAGACGTTTTGATACGGTCAATACAGCTATTTTAGCAAGTTGCATGTCTCGTGTTATGCCGCACAAGGCCCCAGAAAACTTCCATCAAAAGAACTATTCTATAAAAGCAGAGGTCAGCAAAATGTCGCTTGTACCTAATAAATCTTTTCTACTTTTAATAAATTCTAAAAATGTATTGCGCTTCCATTTGGGTAGAAGAGATTGTGCAAAATTTCGGGGTCTAAAATCCCTAAACGTTACCTTAACGGCGTTGTCTTCTGGGCTTGAGGCACCTCTGGTAATCTAGTGCTTGCAGCTGATGCTGATTTGAGCAGGCAATATTGACGGCGGACTTGATGGCTCGTAAAAATGCATTCGTCGAGGGATCGGAGTCAACATAAAAGGCCGAATATGTCAGCGTTCAGCAAACAATAAATGCTGAGGGAGCGTTCATCTGAATTTTGTATCAAATTCTAAAAGCAAACTTGCTGCCTCTCTATAATTCAGTAAGAAAAGCGCATTGCCTGCTAGTGCTTAAAGGATGTGCTACTAATATAAAAGGTCTCATGTTTCACTTAATACCATGAGCAAATTACTTCGAATTGATCAACGGCATGCCCATTTCACGTCTTTACACGGTAATTTGGTGAATTTGAGAGCCATGTGATCTAGTCAAACGTGCGGAAGTATTCAGCGTGCTTGCGCCCTAGTGAGTCAGCCTATTTTCGCAAAAGGGGCGTTCCTGAGAGCACAAAATGCCTATTTGTATGCCAAGAAGCGATGCCGTTTGTGCCTATTTTTGTGGTTTGTTTGGGCCATTTGTGAGAGTGTGTGCACTCCCACTTCTAGAAAATCATCTGATTCGATCTACCAAACCAAAATTTTGACGGACGGGTTGGTAAGCAGCACCTCTCAATATCATTCACTTATCGCGTTCTTTCGTTTATTAGTTTGCCTGCAGAGAATTTGCGCTAGCATTTACCTCAACACTTAAACGCATTTTGCTATTTGCCTTACAGAGCCGAGCAAAGCGGCCACCGTAATGGAAAATATTGCTTATTGAAGTACTTGAGTTTGTACGCAGGTATGCTTGCAAGGAAGCTTGCCCTTTCTCTAACTGTCACCCTAACAATAATCTTGCCTGAACGCTTTTATCGCGTTCTTTCGTTTATTAGTTTGCCTGCAGAGAATTTGCGCTAGCATTTACCTCAACACTTAAACGCATTTTGCTATTTGCCTTACAGAGCCGAGCAAAGCGGCCACCGTAATGGAAAATATTGCTTATTGAAGTACTTGAGTTTGTACGCAGGTATGCTTGCAAGGAAGCTTGCCCTTTCTCTAACTGTCACCCTAACAATAATCTTGCCTGAACGCTTGATCGGATTCCTCTTCCACCTTTGCTATATGGTTCCCCTCTTTGCTTATGATTTGCATGTTTAACGTGGCTTTTAGATCGGAAACAGAAAAGTTGCCACTGAAGAGTTTCGACTGAGTGTATTCTGGAAGGAAAGGAAGCCATAGGAACTTCCGAGGCAGTTCAAAAAGGATTTCATTACGAGTGGGGGACTTTTGCCTCTTCTTTTTGATGTCCTTACAGTTCAGCTTATGTTGCCCTTATATTGCAAAATTTCGTGCATTAGAAGGTGATCTTTATGCAGCTTACATGCATCTTGACTATCCATTGTCCACTTCACTGTTCTAATTGATGGCAGGGTCTTGTGCCTTTCTTCCGAGACAGGGTGATTGGACTATCTATCTTGAATGCTGTCCTGTTATCTGACCTCTCTGTTTAAAAGCGGTGCTACACATGGACAACTTCATGTGCCTGCTTATCTCCTTGCATTCATCTGTAGCAATTGGCAGTTCTACTAGCAAAATCGGATTCGCGAAGTCTCTCCATTCAGCTTTAAGCTGCGCATTTGAATCCGACACTCTCTCGTCTAAAATAACAGGTTCCTATTTGTTTACTAACATGTTCAGAGCTGTAGAATTCCAGGGTCAAGAATTTTTGGGGATTTTGCCTTTCTAACTATGTTCTGCTGCTTCAAGGATTCTAATTTCACACAGATTCTATTGAGTAGCCTTTTGCTTGCGTAGAATTGATACTGAGATTTAATAAGCTACAGAAGTGAATATTAAAACGTTAAATATAATGTGTTGTTTTCTCAACCACACACACACTAATTAGTGAACCTATAAATGAAAAAGGAATGAATGAATGAATGAGTGGATCTTGGATCATTAGCCACCAAGATAAATGCATGCCTTAGCACTTATATACGATGTCGTGGGTTACAAAGAAGGTCTTAGGTCGAAATTTGTCTAGTTAGCATTTAGTGTTCACAAATTTTATTTCCTGAAAGCGCCATGTTAGTGAATTTAAGGGCAGTGAGGAAGTTAAAGGCACCGAGATGCTGGTAGGACTAGCGTTGGTTGGAGTGGCTGTTTTCGCGTAGAACAGTTGATACCATGGCCTAATATTAGTAGCCAACACTTCGCAAATAATACATAACTTACATTCGTCGATCATCTTGGGCAGCTAATCCTGCTATGACTTAGGAATGCAAATTAGCAACTGGACAAAATTACTCGATTTCTTTTGATTAGTCATTCTCTACCGTCTAGTTTTAGTTTATTTCTGCAGTCGGTAAGTTGCATGCATTTTCCTTTTGGACACTTAGGCGCCATAAATAGAAGAAACATCCATGGATGCGGTAGTAAAAGAAGATCCTTGTTGGATATGGATGGTCAGGCGTATTGTAATAAATCCTGCCGCAGTGACTCGCTTGGATGACCCAACCGATTTAACGATCGAGGGGAGGTCGCTGGCTGTGTGTGCGTTGTTCTCACTACTAGACCAAAAAGGCTGGCATTACATTTAGAGCGTGGTCAACAAATGCCCGTCTTTCCAGCGTCGCCACTGCTGCATTAACATTAGTTTTCGAGGGGAGGTCGCTGGCTGTGTGTGCGTTGTTCTCACTACTAGACCAAAAAGGCTGGCATTACATTTAGAGCGTGGTCAACAAATGCCCGTCTTTCCAGCGTCGCCACTGCTGCATTAACATTAGTTTGCAAGGTAGGTAAATCTCAAAGTGCATTTACAATTTACGCTCATATTAAACGTTCCCACAAGGCATTCTCACTTGCATCATATGCATTTTTCGAAGTCAAAGGCAATTCATGCCAAAAATGCATCGCCTATGTGAGAAAGGGAGTCAAATCTCTATCTAGGTAGACAAATGTGCATTATACTTACTGTCATATGACCAGTGCGCAAACCACCTACTCCTCCAGCAGTTCACTAATTCTTCACACATTAGGGAAGGATGAGTTTGCGTACGCAGCGTTGGTTAAACAAGGGCTAAAATAGATTGACTGCTAAGGTATTGATCGATGAAAAAGCAAATAGAATTCAGACGTTGACAGATGTCCAAAGTACGGGTATTACCTGTCCACTTAGGTCCACCTTTCCAATCGGAATCTTTTCCACTGTGACACACATTTAGGGTTTGTTAGAAGTTGTAGGGTTCGGTTTCTACGCGGAACAAAATCTGGAAGGGGCAGATGTCTGCAGGATTATGCTTTCATGGTTCAATGATTCACTTAGATTTTTATCAAACACTGTATTTGCTTTTTATGCCCAAGGAGTTGACTTTTACCGCTTTGGCCAAACGTCTTCACAATATCCACAGTTTAATATGCTTAAAATGAAAAAAGGAGGCCATAATAGCATGACTGCTAGGAAATTCTACAGAACTCAGGATTCTAATTTTTCTGAAACAAGTGCATTTTGCTACTGAAGCATCAAAGTGTTCTTCGCCAAACTGCTAAGACTGTTAAGTGAATGGGTGTAACATCAGCTACTATAAGAACCTACCGTTCATACGTGCTACACCATAGTGATCTCAATAGACTAAGTTGGAGCCTCAGATTCGAAATGATGAACGTCAGTTTCCTTCCAAATACTCTTAACCTCTGGCTCTTGAGGCGCAACACACAGCAAAGTTTTACTGGTTTTGAATTGCTCCGATCTCTAATCATTCTTCCAAACAAAAGTTTGATGGTGTACATTTTGGTCTCCATTCATGGAAAAGGGCACTAACATGCTCTGACACTGAAGCCGTTTTGCTGGCAGGACTACTCCACTATTGTTTACGGAGGCACAGATAGCTCATTGATTGATTGTAGTGTTGAGGCGCGTCCTAACCCATTTGAAACCAAAGCAGAAGGGATGTTTTGCAAAGGGTTGAGCACTGAGTGAGAACGCGGCTTGCTTAAGTTTCTTCCGTCGCATTAATAGCAATAGCTGAGACAAGATAAGCTATTCCTTTTTGCATACCTGACATGAGTGAAGTGGAAACAGGAGGTCGAGCTTTCTGTCCACCGAACCCTGTGGTTCCGTGTACTGCATTTGATTAGTGTTTTGAGAAGTCGTACGACTTTGCACCTCAAAATTCTTTAGCAAATCATCAATTCCAAGTTCCCTACTCTCTTTTTCACAGACATGAGGGCCAGCGCTCATTTTCGCATCCGATTTTCCATTGTTATGAGTGCTTGCAATCCCTTCTCCTGCATCTTGACCGAATGGGTAGAACCTAAAGTCTTTCTCACCCATTATACTACGCAGGAAAGTGTGAGTTGGCGAACCTTTCATTCCAACTCACATCATCCCATCTCTTTTTACCTCAAACCAAACTTGCTACCAACTCACTGCCATTCCCTTTCAGTAAACGATAATTCTGACTAACAACACTAGCGTTATGATACAGCCAAAATTGATTAAGTGCATATAATAATGTGAGAAGCGATGCTGCCCAATAGTAGAAGGAGGGGTAGCGAGAGTGACTCTCATGCATTGACATGAAGGATGACCGAAAGCCGAAGCCATCAAAACCACTCATGTGACAGAGGGGTGTTTTAGGCTGTGTGTCAGCCTCAGCGATGAAAACGAATGGTTAGGAGTGACATAACTAGGCGAAGGAGAGCACTCCATATAGCAAATGCCCAGTTCTAATTATGGTCAATTTTGGTGGGTGGTGGGAAGGATGGAATCTATTCGTCTTACANGCAATGGCAGTGGTCCACAAATCAAGGAGTCCATCTGTTCATTGAAAACTCTTTCACATTATTAAAGCCTCTTATCGCCTAAATTAGTGGCGTCAACTGCAAACCAATCGGTTAGAATGGAGTTTTGAATAAACTTCTAAAAGCATGATCAAACTCGGCATCGTTCTACACTGGCACATCGGTGCCTATCGCCTTTCTAATGCGAATAAAACAATGAGAATTCCGGCCCGCTTCCTCCGAGTTCCTATCTACTGCTCTACACCAAAAGAATAATCAAACCTTCGAAAGTTTACCCATAATATCCAAACAACTTCCACTTATATATGTGAATATTCTGCCTCTTCTCCACTTCTTCTCAATTCACCATTTCATTTCAGTGCCACAATATGCAGCAACAGCGACAAGAACGCAGGCAGGTCAAACTTCATTACATACATGATCTGCCAATTTTGGACAAAATGCTGCTGTGTATACCCAGCTTGCACCTTTGAGGTCCCGCAAACCATTCCCGTTGAGGTAGAACATATATCCACTGCTCCGATCTTCCATTGCCACCATGCTTTGATGTGCAGTCGTGCCACCACCTCCAGCCATCAGGAAGCCAGGCACATTCGTTTTCTTATAAATGCTCACTCTTTGGATGACCTCATCTTAAAACCGTTGGCAACGCAAACTGGCTCTTATGGGCTTTCACTTCATTCTTTGTTTCGAGAAATGGCATTCCCATGATGGAAGCTGATAAAGAGGGGTGGTTTATGACGCCCCAGTAGCGTTATTTAGGGCTGCCGGAGGAGAGGTGAAGTTATTTTTTATTTCACATAAGTTGAATTCGAAGATCGTTGGAACATTTTACTACGGTGGGCTGGAAGCTATTTCTCACGCCACACGACATGTAAGGTAGAAATAACATTAAATGCGGATAACTTTTATTGCCAAGACTTGGGTATTTCGAAGGGGCTAACAAAGCTAAGAAGGCTAAACTTGCATGAAAAATGGGATCAAAAGTAGTCATTTGCAAGGCCCTTCCTAGGTTGATGACTTGAATGATAAATTGCAAGCTTCCTTGCATTCATCAAGAAATTGTCTTTTTCTTTTAACCGCTGCTAACACCGTTGATAGAACTGTGTGAAAATGCGAGACATGTCGGAGGCGAAGTTGAATAACAAATGAAATATGCGGTTTTATCCCAGCGAAAACTAGGCGAAGCTTCTATTGCAAAAATCCACCTCAAATTGGCACTCTTTTCTCAATTGCCACCCCTGATTTTAAAACTCTTCTTGCTAATTTAAGGCTCTTATTTATCCTTTACAGGCAATCAAAATCCACCCATGCAAGGAAAAGCAATTCGCTTTTACACAATAGTGACAATGAGGTGGTTGGTTTCTCTTTCACTTAAGAGGGGCAATCTGACAAGAACGGAGAAACTAGTACGCCTATGATGCTTGAACGGTTAGTAAGGCCGTATTAACCAAATGGAAGAATTTGCCATTTGACACATACGGGACCCTTCTGCGAACCCTAGATTTTAGACGATGAGGAGGCTGAATTAGCAATCCTCCGACACTTCGCTTTAGCTATTCTTGCTACCTGTTCGTGACAATTACCAAAACGAGTGACTGTATGTTCGCTAACCTCTATCTTTAATTTCAACGAAACATGAGCCACGCAAAGCATGAGGGCAACCTGCTTATATTACACGCTTGAATGCATTGCTCAACAGCACTGGTTCAATCCCACTACCTTAAACTCACAACATGAGCATCGAAAAGGACCCAAAGCAGCACAAATAAACTCCAGCGGCGGCGAAAATACTAGTGTTCGGTAGCCTTGACGTCACAAGTTAAGAGTGCGTGGTTTGAGAAAAGAAACCAAGTGAGGAGAGTGCGCAGTAAACACTGAAGCAGAAACAGTTGGGACGATTCAATAACTGGAGGTAAGCACATTCCGTGAAATTCACGTGATTCTGAAACGAACTTACCACCGTCTTTAGCTAATGCAATATTTTTTGTGGGAGGATGAGGCAACGTTATGAGCCGCATCAGATGCGTAGTGGTAAAGAGCAAGAAGGAGGCAACTACTGCTCGCCTCAGCACCGTAACAAATGAAATGTGCCTTCTACATTTTTTCAGCAGGTGAGCCTTGCATTTTTAAATCGCTCATCATCGTTAGCACACAGGGACAACAAGGCTTAACTTACCTCCTATTCATTCTTACCCCACACCACTGTGTAAGTGTGGGCCCAATGCCTCAACTGCATATTATTTTCGGATCTAAAGTAGATATGCGAGGAGCTCCTCTGGGCTCTTTTGGACTCTACTCTCCAAATGGATGTCCGCCTGACGTAGCCATTAGTGCAAGGCAGTTTATTTTAGCACTTCCTTTTGAAACCAGATTAAAAGTTTAGAAACACGTTTCCAAATGCCACACATCGGATTGTCCAAAAAGGGCTGACAAAAGGCCACACATGGCCTGACGATCAACAGTGTGAGGATTTCCTACCTGACGGAGGTAACCTTTCTCTGTAAAAGAACTTGCACGGATTAAATATCACAAATTTAGTGGTTTGCAGAAATGTCATGCGCCAAAACTCCCGCTCCCATCCCATCGGATGACAGCTTGTTCACGCTGTTCACAAGGGCTGACCCATGAGATCGAGCTCTCATTTGGGCGATTTGTAGCTAGAGCACACTTTGAGATGACTAAATTGAAGTCACCAAGGGATCACAAGGTCATACTGAGCTTTGTTTTGGTAATTTTTTATCCTCAACGACAATCTGCTCATTATTTTGCTCACTTCTTTGTAATTTCTAGGTCCTTTTTTTGATTTTAGGCGATTGGCACAGAGGATCGATTGTTGGAGGTACTGAGGGCTCGAGGTATTGTCATGATCCACAGTATTTCTTTTGCGTCTGGTAAATCGATTCCCATGGCGATGGTTGGGGCTCCGGCCAAGTCCTTTGATCTCCCTTATGTCCACAAAACATACCTTTCTTAGCATTATACTTTTGATTGTCCAAGCCAACTTCTAAAAGCATGTCAATCTTCAGAGCTATTGAGAGAGCCTTATTGTGTGTGCAAAAGGACTGACGGCAGACTGTTGATGACGGAACCAGGAATTTAATTCTATGACGCCTGTATAGAGGTCACATTGTTGGGGGAATTAAGTAGGTGGATAAAGAAATGCAACAAGTGTTGCCTTCAACAGCGAATTTGTGCACAGCATGTTCGTGTGGCAAAGCTCTTTATGCTGCCTTTCAGCCATGCTGTTCCATTAAGGGTCCAGAGTGGTGCGTAACTTCGAAAGCTCCAGACGAAAGCCATTTCCGTTAAAGGCTTTTTACAAAAATTCAAAAATATGATCCCAGTGGTTGCATTGCGCATTAAAATTTGTGAAATTCAGCGATAATTTGTGCCAAATGGTGGAGTCAGCAGATTTCCATTTTAGACCATGTCCACTCTCGCTCCGAAGGTCAGGAATGCTGCACTTTGTAGATTCTAAAGAAGAGCTTGCATAAATGCATTTTAAAATTTCATGAACTCTAGACGTTCGGCGAGTCGGATTTGCCACGCACTGCAATATGGGCAAGTCCATGGTCTGGTATCTAAAAATTGGATGAGCAGGAATCGAAGTATTTTGCATGCTAAGATTCAATTGAGACTACATCACGTTTTGCACTGCTACACTTAGTCTCAAAAGTCGCTTTACATTTGTGCATTAGGTGTGAGATGTTCAGACTTCATGCGGTGTGTTGCACCACGTTTTGAGTGTCACCTCTCAAACTGGGCCGGCACGCCAACTAGTTAAGTGATTAATGCACCGACTTCACGCATTCACGAGGCAGCCATCCTCAAAACGCAACCTCCAATTTGAAGCGCCCAGGGTGCGTGAAAAGTCGCAGCGGATTGTCCGATGGGGGATTTGGCAGAAAGCATGCAATGCGGCAAGAGAGAGGGCTGTCGGCTAATAAACACAGACAGACAAGCAAAAACATTGCGTCTCATCATGCCGTTAGACACGGGAATTTAATTACTCAAAAGTCAGCTGTGTGAAGGGTGAGATTTTAGGTCAGACCAGCAATCTGATCGGCGTCAACTCATGTTTCTAACGCTCGATGACCAAGGACGGGCAAAGGGCTGAAGTGTACCCTTGATTTTGGCACAAAGTTGGAAAGCTGAGTAGGTGGTTAGGCGAACAAAAGTTTTTGAAAGAGAAGGCTGTGGCGTTGAAACCTGAAGCGTCTCTCACTTTGCCTACTCACCCAACTCAGGAGAAAGAGAAGTTTAGAATTGGACTTTGCTTACTTACGAACTGCTTGGATAAAATCAAAATGTCAAGCGCAAAAAGGTTAAATCTAGATTTTAACTAGCTCAAAGGTGCGAAAATTGGTTTCACTGCCTAGCCGCACGATGTTCGAATGCTTGACAAATAGCGAACTGCCCTATAAGGCCAGGAAAAGATATATTTGGAATAAGAGCAACATCGTCACCATGCCAATGGTAAGGATGATGTTTGGCAAGAGCTGCGGTATTGCGTTACTCACTGACCTATGTATGCTGAGAAATAATTCATTTTCCCTTCGTTCGTTACCTGACTCACCCTCAATTGAACAAGCTAACTTCCCTTCACTTTTTGGGCGCAGCTGATGATTAAGACCCGACGTAAACTAACGCTGCTCGAATAAAATTGGTTCCTACCAACTCATAGCACTGCGTAGGGCCACGTAATCCAACAACTTAGTTTCAATTGTTGTGCATTAAATTAAAAGCCAAACAAACCTGACTTATTACTTAACATGGGCAATCATAATCTTAGACGGTCTAATCAACTGCTGCTCTGCACTTCCCAGCGGAGAAATTCCTTCGGGTGAGATCCAGTAAAAAGGATTGAAATGCGTTTCTCTTACAGTTGCACATTTAGGTAGCAGATCCTCATACCCTGCCATGTGTAGACCACTGCCACTGCATGCGAAATGGAAACATTAATCTACTATAAACCGCGACTCTTGCTCTTAGTCTGCGAATTCCAAGCATTGCACTCCATATTACTGTTATTCTAGCTATCACTAAATGCTTTTCCGCAGCATTTATCTACACTATGCTTAAAATCTTGGTCTCCCACAGTGAAATTTTGAAGCGTTGATCTGCGTTACGATGCGCAACCCGCGCACAACATATGCGATTTCGAAGCAATCCACACTACACTGTGAACTTCACTGTAACATTGTGCAAATATGACGCGATGATCTACGCTGCACTGCAAATTTCGCACACACTGAATGCAAATTCGAAGCACTGACCTGCACAGCACTGCGAATCTCGCATTTACCAAATTCAATTTCAAAGCATTGGTTAACAGCACGCTACGTTTATTAGTCTAACAGCGGATTTCGCTTCCACTGAATGCAAAGTAGAGGCCTAGATTTGCAAATCACTGCGCATTTAGCTCAAAAAACGTAAATAATGAGCACATATTTAGAATGCATTGCAAGAGTAAAATACAATTTTTCCCAAAATTGAGTGCAACTTCGAATTGCTGGTCTGCACTACACTGCAAAATTAGCTCCCACTGAATACTTTTCAAGGCATTGGCTTACACTACACTGCCAAATTCGTTCACACTCATTGCTATTTCGAACTGTTGATCTTAGCTGCATTGCGAGTTTCGCTGCCACTAAATACTAGTACAAGACGTTGATTTACAGTACTATGTGGTCCTCCTTTTACTCCCACGCTACGAAGTTCACACCCACTTACTGCAAATGTTAGATATTTATTTACATTACACTGCCAATTTCGCTCCTACTTACTGCTATTTCGAAGCACTGATTTACAATACGCTGCCAATTTTGCCCTCAGTCATTGATATGTCGAGGCATTTATATGTACGGCACTGCCAATTTCGCTTCCACTCACTTACATTTCGAAGTGATGAAGTGCATTACAATGCCAATTTCGTTTCCATTTGCTGCTATTTCAAATTATTAATTATGCATTGCTAGTTCTTGCTCCCACTCATAGATATTTTAAAGTGGTATCTACGAAACACTGCCCATTTCGCTCCCACTTACTGTTAATTCGAAGTGCTGATCTACAATGCACTGCGAATTTCGATCACACTTATTGCTACATCAAAATATTTAGCTGCACAACACTACCAATTTCGCCACCACTCATGCTCTCTTGAAGTATTTGTCTCCCGTATACTGTTAGTCCCGCTCACACTCACAGCATTTCCTAAGTATAGACCCACAATGCACTGCCGATTTTGCTCTCACTCATCGATATATCAAGCATTTATCTACACAGCACTGCCAAATTCTCTTCCACTCACTAGAGTTTTAATGTGTTTGTCTACAATACACTGCCAATTTCGCTCTAACTCATTTCTATATCAAAGTGTTTATCTACACAACGCTGCCAATTTCGCCCTAGTCCACTGCTATTACGAAGTGGTATTCTACAAAACACTGACAATTTTGGCAACTCTCATGGCTCTATCGAAGTATTTATTTAGAAAACACTACCAGCTTCGCTCCAACTCACTGCCGCTTTAAAGTGCTGCTCTACAATTTTGCTGCAAATTTAGGCAACACTCGTTGCTATATCGGGGCATTTATCTACAAAAGGCTGCGAGATGCAAGAAGAGAACCCGAACCTCGTTTGTGACGCGTGTCTATTTCACTGGAGCTGACAGAAGCCCCTATTCCACTTCACATTGGAGCTGTTTGATAGCCTGCCACCCAAGTCAACGAAGTTGGCAAATAAAACGGCCCGCTCGAGGATAACGTTTCATTTCTCAAATACAGTGCATAATGTTCCATCCTAATTTTACTCAGAAGAGATTGCTACGTAGCGAAATGTTCGATTCCTTAACTGATTGTCAGCAGTTCATTTGTGGATTCATATTAATTTTTCATAAGTTTGTTTTCAACGATGTACTGAATTTGGTTCTTGTTTACTTGCAAGGGCAGCTTTTAGCTGTTGTCTCAAGACTAAATTTTATTGTTTTTTTTGGCATTTTATGCGTTCCTAAGACTAGACATTTATCCAGTCGACAGATGTTCCTTTAGGTAAGCAGTTTCAAAGTCACTTGCCGTTCTTCGTACATTGTTTGCTGGTGTAGTGAGTGAGTTGCGTTTCATAGTTGCGGCAGTGTTTTGGCTGGTAGGGCTCTGTTGGTTGAAGAATGAAGAAAAGCTGCTAAATCGTGGGCTTTAATTGGCGTCAACGATGGTCCAGACCCTAAGAATGGCAAGAATGTGTCTCTGTGGTGGTTTACCAAATAGGTACCAAGGAGTTATAAAAAATTGCCAAATTTGATGTTTGGCGTCTCTATTTTCACAAATACAATGTGAGAGCATCGTTATCTGCACTGGTACAATTATTATGTTAGTAGAATGTGTCACGCTTCTTGATCCCTTCCTTACTGGCAAACTCAACAAAGGCGTCTCCTGCAACTTCGGCAGACGCGATTTGGACAGGCCTGAGTCAAGCTCGTAAGGATTCTGCTGCGAACGAGAGCCACCATGCATTCTACGCCAACTCTGCGCTGTCGATCAGCCGATTTGATCGGCATTGCTTCTTCAAATCTCATTTTGCTCCTGTGCTTCTGAGGATCTATTTTGGATGAAAAATTTGTTGGCGCGGGTGATGAGTGGACGCAAACATCGAAAACTACTGTGGGAAATGGGGACGGCTGAGCGATTTTTGCAGCATAGCAGTTATGTATTCTCGAATTGCGAAGTCCAGGTATTTCGTTGAGATAGAGTTGCTGCTGAAAAGCGTTTTGGCAGTCAGCACTTTCCCATGAATTTCTGCTGGAATTGTTGGAAGTGTGCGGAGTGGGGTGGAAGCGGTGCCGTGCCGTGACTCCTGCGTTGCGACGTGGCAGGCAGGAGGGGCCACGTGCGTATGAAAATGGTGGATACATGGACAAAAATATTCGCAAATTTATTGTTGCGTATGAATACACACATTTATGCATGTTTTTTATTTGCTGTTTATCTGCTTTGATGAGTTGTGATGCCTTCCTGTAAAGTGTGTTCTTTATCATTATGACGGTTAATGCGTGTTCCATGGGAGTCGAACGATGTATGGAACCAACTGTGTTGCTTCTCACTTCCGCATTTTTCGCACCTCTTACTTGCCAGCTGCCATCAGTTAAGTGAGTGCCTCCACCTAGCAGTGTTATACATTAGGCATTGTCAGTTTTGACTTCAGTGCTCGCAGGCATCTGGTCATGCGGTTAGTTGAGTTTGTCCACTTCGCGCATCTTGTTTTCGTTTACTGCTTGGAAGTACTTTCGTCAATTACTTGCATTGCCATTCTATCCTAGCCTAGGTGGGTGGTGGTTTGCGGGATTCAATACATATGTGTGTGTTTAATGAAAGGTTTGAATAAGGTAAGTTGCTTGTGTGAACAAAAAAGTACACTGAATTCTGCGCTACCGGATTGAGTGTGCTAGACGATGATAGGTACGATACGGCACCTTTCATTGCATTACGTGTGGGAATCTACAGTGGGATGGAATTATTGCCTTCAAATAAGAGTTCTTCTCCCCAGTTCGTAGCAGTGGCATAGGCACTGCGCACAGTTGCACTAAATGAATATATTGATCTGATTGCAGTTAAGAATCTCGCTGCCGTCTCAATTCTTACTGTATTGCGGACTAGGTGAGAGCATTCCCGTTATTTAATGCACACTTGTAGGCGCACTTAGTTTTTGGCAGACTATTAAGCAGTTTCGTTGTTGCCTTCTGCTGTTGTTAGTTAATTAATAAGGGAGCGAAAAAACAAGGAAGAGGACGTGACTCTGAATAAATCTGACCTTATAGTGTTCTCTGCCTGTCACTAAGCCATGCACATTGATCATTGTCGAAAGGAGGATCCTGAGATTCCTGCTTCGGAAATACTGGTGAGTAAAATAAAGTATTTTCTGGACTTTAAAGGTGACCCACTAAGCACCTCGATTCGCTGCAGCAAAGCAGTAGTCCCGGTGTGGTCTTCCTTCCCCTCATAGTTGGCTGAGAGGTTGTAGAGACAGGCAGAAGTGCAGGTTTGGCGTTCCTCTTACGTTAGCTGCGTTGATGCACTTGAAAAGTAGTGGTCGGTGGACGTCCTTAAAGGCACTGGCAAGCGTTAAGCTTTATCTGTTTATTAACTTCGATTATTTTCACATATCTATTGATTGGGTTAATTGGTTGGTAGGGGTTTTGGCAGGTAAGCAGGCGAGGTTGAGGTAACATATTAGTTTTGCTGTAAATGGACCTATCCACCTATTTTTTCATTGGCTTAACTTTCGGATATGAGACGCAGTCCTGTCTGATGTGAACTATCTTGGTGGACTGGCTTTATCTTAGTCAGAGCATTTGACTGTCTCGTGTCGAATGTTGCTAATGAGCATCGCTTCATATTAATTGCATTATCACTACCCGTTCCTCCACAATCCACGCACGTTTTATATTCCGAAGTAGATAGCTGGGAGACCCAGTTGAATTCTGATGAATGTCTGTTCGCCTCTGGTTGCAAGCGATAAGAGGAATTCACTGTCGGCCGTACTACCTCCGAGTGGCTAGGGCGCAGACTAACGCCTAGTGGGTACTACGTACACTCACATATTCCCGATATCCCTCCTTGCATCAATTGGTCATGTTTGTTTGAATTGCCTCTTAAGCAGGCAGAGCTGGTGGAGTATCCAATTC
>LWMJ02000222.1:12318-62320 GCA_001693035.2 Taenia asiatica | reverse complement strand
GTTTAAATGTTTGTTACTAGGTCATTTAGATGTTGATAGCTTCCTTCATGTGCGTACTTGCTGGAGTAGGCGCTAAAGCATCACCATGTGACTGTTACGATGTCCTTTTTTATAGCTACATTGCCAATCACTTCTATTTCTACTGTACAAAACTTTGTGTAATAATACAAAGATGTGTTGACAATTTTAGAGTTGTTTTATTCTTTTAATTATGATGAGCTTTGAGTAAAGGGAAATAATTTAGTTAGAGAGAGATGTAACCGTCCTAGTGCTTGGCATTTATTTAATGTTTTAACGAATAAGCACTTATTATACGTAGGCATCTATTTACCCTCTTTTATAATGGCTTACGGGCTAGAATAGGCTTAAAAATAGGTGGATTTGCTGTAAAGACTTGTTGTTTTCCATGTGTACTGCCTAATCGCGTTGACCTTCTCATCACACGATGCTTCTATCGAACAAAATGTAAGACATGCATTGTTCCACAATCAGCAAGCACTGCACATCCAGTGGCAACTATTCCCGACCTCACTATTTGATCTGGTAGGGAACTGCATACCAGCTCCGAGCCCCTCCATGTCTTTACTCACTTGCACTTCATCGCCTCTTCCGCTTCCAAAAAGCAGGCAAATTTAGTAAGTGGTCGCTGTTAAAACGATATAGGCACGGATTTCTGCAGAGGACATCCCTGTTCTGTGGCGGGATTACTGCGAATTGTCTGGGCTTGACAGTTTTAAGCACCTTAGACAGGCGTGAATGCACTTACAAACACCATACTGGAAAGAAAGGAGCAAGCAAATGATGTTCTTCCAAATTCATGCAGATGCCATTTAAGTTGTGACAAAAGTTTAGAATTCGAGCCGACGTTGGTGCGCAAAGTTCATCGAATTTACTTTCTGAAAAAAGCGGCTATCCTAATTTGGAGAATCAAACTAAGCTTTGCATAAATGATGTGCGCACTAGTGAACCCATCACCTTGGGGTGTCATTTTGCCTTTATTACTTTTTAACGCATGTCTTAGTTGTTCTGTTATAATTCGTCTCTCAATAAAAATGCTCAATTGCACAAATGTAAATATGCTAGCATAGTTGAGTTCTGGTAACGCTTCAGCTTAAATAAATAGTACAGGCAAAGTAAGATAATTTTGAGGATTATTTTTACTTATCATAGACAATGCTCAACCGCGATTACCTGTTACAAACAGGTCTTACTCAAAATATTTTAGACCATCACAAATTATTAGCCGTTTAAAGTGTAAAATTATTGGAACCAAGTGTTGTCGTCGTATGGTTGCCAAGTAACAGCAGATTCCAAACTGATAGACGCTTTCAGTCCTAATTGTACTGTCAATATCATAGACTTGAGGCCGTGACGTTGACAGAATTTTGACTTTCTGGCTTCTGGACGCGATTCTTAGAGCACCCTTTCTAGGCCCTACGGAATCCGCCTCCAAAATAGGGGACTGGGAGGAGACTAGAGATGCAGCACAGCTGCCAAGGGTTGCATGGAGGATGGCGCTGGAAGGGGATAAAGGTTTTACGTGAGCATTGGCAGTTTGTTGAATGCTGGACGTTGGTAATGGGCCACTTATATTCCTCGCCATCGCAACTTCGCCGGGTGCGTCTTCGGTATGTGGAATAGATGTATCTTCCGCCCAAATACTGTGACGCCTGTATTCTCTTTAGGGGTCAGGAATGGCTGAATGCGCTGCTTTGGGTATGTGTGCATTGGTGATAGCAATGTTCGATTTCGAGTCGGAGCACTGTTAGTCGTAGCTCATTGGTGTGACCACGTGACAGCTGCAGCATATTTCGCTTCAACAGATCTATAAATGTTTAATTCATCGTGCAGCAGTTGATTGCTGACGCAGGTGATGAGTGCATCTTAAAGTAGTCTCCACTGTTGCGTGGCATGAATTGCTAAAAGGTGACATGCTGCTGCTTAGCCTTGAGAATGGATTTAAAATGTGCTGAATGTGTGACAGCGGTAGCCATCAAAAGTTGTCAGTGGTGGAAGCAAAGCACAAGTGGGCCAACCGCGTCGGCTACTGAATTTCCGTGCAACCAAGGAGGGAGGGACAGGGGGAGTAGTGCTACACCCATGACTACAATGCTGTGCTGCTACCTTTATTGACAAGTGGGACAAATAAGTGCACAAGACTGATGGGCACTTAAGGACGAGTGAAGTGTCACTGCTTCTTTCTCAAATCTGATTTGCGTGGCTACTGCCAAAAGTAGCACCAACAAAACACAGCACAATCAGCAATGTCACAGTCATAGTGCTCTAACCTTTGCTGGTGCCGCAGCACACACAAAAGTACTGAAGCAGAACTCCAAGAAGGCGTGTCTGGACCACGATCCAACCCAAAAAACTTGTAAAAAGCCATCTACTGAGCACTTTGTGGCAATCGCATAGGCTTGTCCTCTATCGATTACCTTCTGAAGCGTCATTTTGCATAAATTTGTCCCACATTAATTACTGGGTTTCATTCAGTAGCTTGAAATCTACTTTTAATTTTGAAGATGGTTTGCACTAAGGTGATAGTAAAGGAAAGCGGGAAAGTGGATGACCATGCCTAGACTAATGCTAAGTAGAAGCTTGTACACATGGGTAAAATAGGCGGAGTGGACTCACAGCGGTAGTTGTCTTGTAACGTTTTGATGCAAAGAATTCATGAGTTTGTTAGAATTGCTCATTTCGTCTAAGCACAACCATAGTTAACTCATTACACAAGGAGTGTTCTCATTTTATCATTAGCGAGCTGTCCTTGGTAGCAAGTAAATTAGATTTGCGAAATATGCAGCGTAGTGAGAACAAACGGAGGCGGAATGTAAATAAACAAGTGAGATGAATCAAGATTGCCAAAAATTACCATTATCTGGAGGTCCTTACATAGATCAAGTTTGCGACAGAAAAGAGCAACTTAGGCTTACCAAAAGATAAACACATTAGCCCGCCCCATATTTCGTCTAAGCACAACCATAGTTAACTCATTACACAAGGAGTGTTCTCATTTTATCATTAGCGAGCTGTCCTTGGTAGCAAGTAAATTAGATTTGCGAAATATGCAGCGTAGTGAGAACAAACGGAGGCGGAATGTAAATAAACAAGTGAGATGAATCAAGATTGCCAAAAATTACCATTATCTGGAGGTCCTTACATAGATCAAGTTTGCGACAGAAAAGAGCAACTTAGGCTTACCAAAAGATAAACACATTAGCCCGCCCCATGTTGTCCAGTTTGAGATTCACGCAATCCACACATCTATCGAAATTCATTCAGTCCTTTTTATCAATAACAAAGTTTTGGGATCTGCTTATTGCGTGATTGATCTGTCACTTTTCTAGTAGGCAACGCTTTAGGTATGTCAACAATGTAATCTTAAAGCTCTGCATAACCGCTTTTTAAAATCCGTAGGATACGATAGAATTTTGCGGCTTGTATCTAAAGGTAGGCTTATGGTCAACTGCAATAAAGCAGCTGATTTTTAGGTTCCGCTTGCCAAAGTACCAAAACAGAGGGCCATTAGGTAATTATTAAAATGACAAAACTTGCGAAAGCTGGCTTTGATCAGGTCACTCGCATTGCCTTCCGCTGTGCTCTTGAATGCATTTAAATTAAAAAATACACGAACTTTTTGTTAACATGCATTTTTTAGTTAAACAAAGTGATTGCGTGGTGAATTGAGAGACGCGTTGCTTTTACCACACAGGTTTAACCACTCGTATGGATACGGTGTGCTTGTCGCAAAAATAGTTGCAAAATTAAATAAATTTGAGGACTCAAATATTCATTAAAGTTTGCTTGCGACTTGAAAGCATAACTATTCGGGTTCCATGCAAGCCTAGTAAATTGGAGGCTGCAGAGTTTGATTTCTCAACATTGAAATTTGTTTGAGTACACAATCCTCGTCAAAAGCAATGGAAGTCTTGTGCAGCATTCGATGTGGCTTCTACATTGATAGCTTTATGCACAAGCGACTAAAATCATTTGCCCGTTCAAAGCTGACCAGCGCATACACACGCATGCCCTCGGTGAGGTGGCTTTGCCTTATTTGGGTAGAAGTATTTCACAAACCTTGCACAATCTTCTTCACAAAGTGCCGATAACCTGTCCTGGGGGCAAAATGGCACAGTATGTTTAATAGAGCAGACGAATAATCGTTTGGCAAGAAAGGATTTACCGCGAGAGCTAGATCGACAGTCTCTCACTAGATAGTATGACATTTCTCAGGATATTTGCATGATCATGACAACTTGAAGCTTTTGCAAGCCCTTTATTGGTCCGGGTGCTGACTTATGTGTCCCACTGTCAGGCGTGCTTACATAGTGCTTGATGTATGGTAAAATACAGAAGTTTTGCAGAGACCACTTAGCGTTGGCACCAAGTGGGATTGTAAGCAAATGCAGTAAATAACGGAAAACCACGCAGTTAATAACTGCGAACTGGTTATGAAATAAATATAAACCAGTTATATTGTAGAGCAAATAAAGTCTGCGTGTGCTTGAGGGACCGTTTTAACATTGGCCACTGCTTCGAAATTTGCATGGGTCAATTTCTCAAATCATTTACTAGTACCGATGCATGGTCTAATTGTTTAGTAAATCAAAAGCACAGAAAGGAAAAGAGACTCATGTATAATAGATTAGACCTATTAGCGTTACAGCTTACGTGTCAGGTGAACAAAATGTGGCTTTCCTGAAATTCATCGCATACTTCCCATGCAGTAAATCGAATTTTAGCCAAAAGTGCTGGAATTATCAATGTCCACATTTGTATTATTTTGAGGAATCCAAATTTGTGACCGTAGTCGACAACACGCCAACAAAAAATAAGTTTAACAGCAAAATAAGAGAAATAAATAATTCTTTGAGCATAGCATCCTTAGGAAAAGTGCAATAACCCGCTAACGTTGCATGAAATGTAGGATGCATTGCATCCGCGGGCAGAACAGTAACGGAAGCGCAGAAGGATAAGCGGTCTTATGTATTATCTTTATTACTAATTGCAAATTCCAAAAAAAACCTATCTATAGATGTTTAATTACATAGGGCCTCTTGTATCATTATTGGCGCATATGACAAAAAACTTTTCAGAAACCTTACAGAAGTAAAAAAGAAAAATTCCGAAATACTACCTATGGTTAAAAAGCCCTTCAGGGCATTTGCTGATTAAAAATCAGGACCTGTAATTTCGTAGACTTAATAGCTTAATTTCTAAAAACCGTCACTACAAAGGGAACGCAATGTAGTGAGTGAATGATTGAAGGTCAGGGGCAAGCAAAGCGCTGAAAATTTTAATACCATCGAGTTTTGTGTGGGAAAGCTGCTTTAAAATCAGTATGCGGCCAAAAGGTTTGTGCAACGCGAAATTGACTTTATTCCGATCAAATTACTGCTAAAAACCTTACGCATTTTAAGGCTTGCGTGCAAGTCACAGTAATAAGATGGGGCTTGCATGATACCTTTGAGTGAAGGCAAAGCCTAAAAACGCCCGAGACTTAGCATCTGTTCGTCCATATCGGTACAATGATAGAGGGCTGCAAATCATGCAAGTTTGCAGGACGTTCTATTCTGATTGGCACATCTGGCACCAAGTAAGCAGCATGCACACGTAGTCTGGTAAAGATAATTTGACTGCCAGTCCGTGCAAGTTATGAAAGTGATTTTTATAGCAGTAGTCAGCGTTTAATTTTGCTTTAATGGGCAAAGGCATTTCGTGGCAATGGCTCCTAAATTCATGGAAATATGAATTGTGTGAGTCAAAATTTTCTTATGTGTGGATGTATGAGGCTAAAATATGGAATATTTCTTCTAATTCTGCATCATCTGCGATCAAGAGCGATAACTTAACAACACTTCTCACTTGATGGGGGTGTACTACATGCTCTGGCCTAATTGTTTTTGCAATTAAATGGCAATCAGCTTGTACTTATGCCGTTTACTTTACTAGATCCATCGTATAAATAGGTGAAAGCGCTTTATGACAATATCAACGAAATTGTTGGTGAAAGTCATAGCGAAAACCGGCTGATTCAGCAACTAGGTGTGTCTGGTGCGCCAAAAGTCGGATTTATCACCCATTATTTCTACAAATGCGGCAGCCTAATTATGTTTGTAATTAAATGGCAATCAGCTTGTGCTTATGCCGTTTACTTTGCTAGATCCATCGTATAAATAGGTGAAAGCGCTTTATGACAATATCAACGAAATTGTTGGTGAAAGTCATAGCGAAAACCGGCTGATTCAGCAACTAGGTGTGTCTGGTGCGCCAAAAGTCGGATTTATCACCCATTATTTCTACAAATGCGGCACATTTGCCACTAACGTCACATCAGCAGGTTGACTCATTCACTGAAATTGGTATCAAGTTTGTTTTCATTTTGTGTATTTTAGGGCAATTGTTTGCTTCCGGCACACGAATTCCAGGCAGAATTGAAAAAAATATTTTAATAAGGCATGCAAGCGGTTTTGTGGAGGGAAAAAAAACGATTATTTACATGGTAATTTAAAGTTCTAGCCAAAAATTGCAAGTACATATCGTTGATCTTCAGAAAAACATGAGTGTTCATAGTTCAAATTATCGCAGATATAACCTCGCAGAGGACAATTTTGGGTTAGCGCACCAAGCAAATTTATACTTGCCAGTAAAATAAATTCTTTAACATATGGGGGGGCAAAAGGAGGAAATCTGTGAAACTATCCTAATAAGCATACAGAGATCCTGACCGTTTTAGTTAACGCCTAGCTTATAGTCCTGCAGGGCTACATTGAGAACGCATAAAAGAGCTTGAGGGCCGTTAAAATGGGTAGGGTTATCAGAGTTGCTTTAAAGATCAGCTCATAACCTATCATTTTATCAGTGTGCGTTGCGGATTAATAAACAGTTTTTTCTCTTTGCTGACAAAAATGATGGGGTTCTTTCAATGCACACTAAAAAAGAGTCCGCTAAAACACTCAGTGCAGCAAAGAGACATTCTCAACAAGCAACTTCTCAATTTTGCATGAAAACTTCATTTTAAGTGGTTTTTTTAGAGAGCGCAACGAAGAAGTAGACATTTGGAGTGGGGTGAACTTTGATAGCATAACCTCGTTACTCAAAATTTTGGCCAAATAGGCGACTAAAGCTCCCCTGCATTTCACTCATCTTTAGTGCTGAGGACACACCCGCCGAATTCATCGCACACTTTTTGCAAGATTCCGCACGGCTCAACATTCTCTGCCTTAGAATGGACGGCTATGTTTGTTCATTGTGCTCCTCTGTATTCGGAAGCATCATCTTAGGACTTGCACACTTGGCTCGCTACCATCGTGGTAGGCGCCATTTATTTTTAGACGTACTTATTTTTGCGCATCCATTTCTATGCACCTGAACACATGCATAAGTAAAGGTGTGTATCTGCGTATGGATGTTTGTGCTTGTGGATGGATATTTTTCCTCAGCTGAAAAAAATGCAACGAATTGAGCTGAAAACTCTCATATTAACCGAGTGGTAAATAATAGCGAAACGGTTGGTCAAATCGTACAAATTGCCCACGATGATGGAATTCCTATTTATATGTGTCTATCATGTCTTAGTAACCTATAGTGTAAGTTGCCCGCTTTGCTCAATGCCTCTGAGGACTTTCGGGAGGTTATTGTATCATCAAAAAGGTAAGAGGATTTGCAAAACCTGTCAATCGCCATTTGCTTGTACCCTCATGTGTAGCAGGAGTTGCTAAAACACTTTATTTTGAACCCTGAAACAGTTTGGAAGCACAATTTGTGCCTTCTGTGCCACCAGTCATTCAAAGACTTTGGTTCACTCTGCATGCATCTCTTTAAAACGCATTCTTGTGAGTGTGGGACTATTAATCTCTTATTGCAATCCAATGCGTTCCCTGCTCTGCAGCCACAGCTATGAAATTCCATGCCCATGCTTTACTTTAAAATAATCTAGCTCAAACAATGGATGATTCAGGAACAAGCGTTTGCTGTACAGAATGCTTCGCACAGCACCCAACACTGGAGGCAATGTTTGAACATATGCGCTTAAAACATCCTTTTAGGTACCCCTTCGTCTATTGGACTTAGTCTGGTGCGAATGCTTGTAGCAACGCCTTGATCTCTTCCGATTTGCAGGTACTTGGCGCAGACTATTTGGGTAGATCTCAAACAACCGCTAGTAAACAGGCGAAATCGGTAAGTTTTTGGTTATAGATATTTCTGAAATTTTATTGACTTTTTGATTAAAAGAGATGATATAACAAGACAGAACCACTTAGTGCAAGGAGATTTTGCATTAATTGTGGAGGCTCTGAACTAAGCGATCTGATGTTTTGGTGGTAATGATGAGGCAAACATCGAGCTACATTACGTTGCGTCACAACGCATCGGTAATCTGGATAATTCTAACGATAACACAGCAGTATCACATGGTTGGCAGTTGAGCGCATACATAAGAGCTGCTGGATTTACGAAAAAATTCCGACCAATCAAAATATTCTTTGCGTTTTAGGGCTCTCGGATAAGTTGCCTTAACTTGCACACACTTGTGCGTGGTCCCGAACAATCTGTTAGAGCCCCTTTATGCCATCAACATGCGTGGTAATAAGTAGCGAGGTAAATTTGCATGAAAGGGGCACCAACACTACATGTTGACCAAAACAATAGAAATGACATCACGAAAAACAAAGCCTCAGCCAAAGAGTTTCTTATGACGTCTTTCACTAAATAATCTTGGCTTTAGACAATTAAAAGCACTCTGTGGCAAATTCATGCCTCTCTCATCCTTGCCATAATATCATGTCATAATTGGCGTTAAGGTCAACAGCTGCGCGCTTGTAAGTAGCCAAATCACTTTTCATTATGTGTAAACCAGTTACAAACTTCTTGAATCCCATTATTGCTCATTTTATGAAACAGTGCATTATCAAAATAGCAATAACCACCGAGCAAAACGACTGGGCTGTTCCAATCCCTTTTCGTACTCTTCCACACGAAAAAGTTTTGCATTGTTCTAATGAATGCTTGAGCCCAAAGAAAAGCGCATAAATTGAGAAGGATTTAATGCAGTACAGGATTCATTGCGCATGTGGATTATCTATAATGACTCCTCTAATTAAAATGAAAAACCTTGACACCCAGCATTGGTGCCTGTCTAAATTGCTATAGCCTCGCCGTAATTGGTGGATCCTCATATCGTTCTGCAAGCAAAACATAGCCAAAGCGGTTGCTCAACTCTGCTTCATTATGCATCAAAAGTGATTTTCAGAAACTTTCAAAAGCATCAATGGAAACGAGTTGGATAATGAGGCGATGGGCACCACAGAGGCAAGAAAGTAATGCGACGCTCAATTGCGGGACCACTTTAACTAAAGATAGTCCTAACGATTAGTAATGAAAATAAAAGAATTTTAAAGTCATTGTAGTGATGGCTTTCTTTCGTACTTAGCAAAGCCACGTTGACTCAGAACAAAGGGTAAAGAAATTGTACAACGCAAAAGGCTACTCTTTACAGACACTGTATTAAGCTTACTAGTTAGGCGTCTGGCTGTTGCTAAATTTAGTATAGTCTTGAGAGTTCTTGGTAAATCACTATATGAAAACAATCATAGCGCTGATTGTCATGATACATGAGATTATTAGTGCAGATAAGTGGGAAATGTAACAAACTTTGAAGTGCAAATTAAATGGTGGCCCTTGACACTTATGATTGGTTGTTGCAGTATCATGATTAGACAGGCAATTCATTGGCTTCCTTATGAGGTGGTTATGCTTACTAATCACTGCTTACGTTTGCAAAGGTAAAGTAGGTGCTAAAATGTGATCTGGAGCAATGGCTCTGCTAAAATAATGGAGAATAGACATATCTGCATGGGTTATTGCTGCATTGCAATTATCCATAACAAGTTCGCGTATGGTGATGACGCAAAACTGATTGGCAATGGACGGCATGCAAAAAATGACAGCAGTTTTTACTTATTACTTATTACATTTTACCTATTACCAACTAATAATGATTATAGTAACCCCCGAGACGATGTTGTCAGCAAGCGATTTTAGGGCCTACTCAACCAGATAAATAATATGCATTTCCCTACCCGCTCGCATACAGGCAGTCTCAAGCACAAGTGAATTTAATTTACTGCTTATAAAGCAGTTATCTTCTAGATTCTGTGTGCTTCCCTGCAATCATTTTCAGTCACCTTACATGCCAAGAAGTGAAATTAACATGGTTAGAATCAGTGCAGACCGAAGGAGCGATAGTCGTATTTTTTGTAAGGCTCTACTGGAGAGGAAACGGTCAAGTTATTGCACCCGCTTGCCAAAAGGCTACTTTACTGTGGTCCTCATGGGGACCGTTATAACGTTCAGTGTAGAAGGCTCAGTGAAACACCGCCTCGACATTGCGTAGCAAACCAACCTTCGCGGTGGTCACACTACTTAACAACATCTTTAACGCTGTTGTGCATTCTCCAGCATCCATATACCTATCACTCGCGTGTGCATGCATGCGGTGTGCCCACATAGGTAACCAATGCGTCAGCAAATAGAGTCATCTGCATCCAAGTCCTCTCTTTTGAACTAATCGTGGGGGTGGCGCCGAAACAGTTAAAATCTCTGCCATTCGAAAGGACTCACTTCACTCAATTTGTAACACACCGAGAGGCAGCTAACACACGGGCTATATACGCGCATTTGAATTGTGTTCGCCTTACTTAATAGACAAGGTGGTGAGCCATTTAAAAATCAAGCCTATTGCAAAAGTAGCAGAACACAATGGAACGGGTCAATTATCCCCACATTTTCCGTGCTACTAGGAGTACACTAATTATTATCATAACTGTGCCTCATAGGTATGTTCCACATGGCAAAATTCTGCTCTGTATAAATTTTTAACAAACAAAAAATAGTTTTAAGTTCCTCTTTGGGTAGTTTGCAGTTGACATTGCACAATGGGGGTCACCGGCTTTAAAAAGGCGGTTTTCGAATCAATTTGCTAGTCATGTGCCAAGCCGTCTGAAGTTCAGACGTTGCTGCCGCAAATGATGGTTGCATGGGTATTAAAAGAAATCGGATGGTAGTACATTTAATGTGTCTCTGCCAACTCCCACTGCAGGTCTATATCATTATAACAAGGGTAAAGGACAAAAAACGCGAACGAATGAACATCGAGGAATTTCAGACGATTGAGCTTCAAGAATATGGATTTATTTTCCTGCTACTTGCGCAGCAATGACAGCGTTTTACCTTACAGCTAGGCAACTGCAGTACCATCTAATACCGGCTGTAGGTAGGAAATTCGGTGGAAGAAAATAGAGGGCAAGTGGCTTTCTCAGTTTTACTTAGCATGTGGGACTTCTGACGCAAATGAACTCCATCAAGTTTAGGCTGTTCCATCCAAGTAGCTTTCCTTAAGCATTTTAACAAGGAATCACGTGACTTTTGTGCTACATTATAGTCCACGAGCACTGAAATGCCATTCTATCAGTTAGGCAGTTGGCAACAAATAAATGCATAAAGGCCAAACTGATCCCCGAAAAGTCAGCTTGGGAAGAAAAAGGGATCAGGTGAGTGCAGGTCTATTTTCGGTCTCTAGAGAAGAGAACATGGTCTCTCGCCATCTTTACAATGCAAGGTGGTAAATTAGCCCCAAAGGTCAACAATGGAGCCACAAGAACAGCCCTCGGAACCTACCACTTATTGACATTTTTTGCGCTCGCCAAGTAAAATTAGCTCCAACCGAGCACCGTGCAACTTATTTAAACGAAGAAAGTTTAATGATTTGTGGGCTTATTTGTGCTGATCAATAGCATTCATCCCACTAGTATTTGGCTGTCACCATGCTGCGCATGTAGGGACCATTGTGGATCACCTCGGCTGTAATTGTGGTAGAACTCCATTCTACAGCTTGAACGATATGCTGGTTGAAAAGAGGACTTCCAACTTTTTTGCTACCTGTTCACAAAAAATATCACCTAACATCTCAAGTGGTTACATTCCAACTTTCATCATCAACACACTTGCCAGCGATCAGAATCAGCAATGCTTGCATTGCCTTGGAGATGATTTCATGCTGCATTGAAGTGGACATGTCATAATAGGCACTACAGTTCGATGGTACTTCAGAAAACTGACGGCAAGTCAGTGTTGCCTGACACTTATCATTAACGTCATTTCCAGTTGCGCTTCTTACTCACTGACAGCGAATCAAAGCCAAAAGCCTACAACTCATTGCAGGCGATACTAGCTTTACCGGAATGCTCTAATGCCAAGCACCAAAGCCACAATTGTAAACATGGACTGCAGTTTTATTAAATACAGGCCAATCTCACCATCAAAATCTTTGACGTCGATGCCACCCAAACTGAATGGAAGTAACTTCACATATTTGACAAGTCAACGATGATTATGTTTAAAGTAATCGTAAACTTCGGTCGAAATCCAGGAACGGTTGCAACAATTAATCTGTAGCACAAGAACCAGTTGCATATGAGTCATTCTGCTTACCTTCATGACCGAATGCAAATTTTATGAGACAAAAGTTGTTTTAAATGTTTCCTTTGAATGGGAGGCGGTATTTGCATACAACTTTTAGTGCACAGGCCGAGACATTTGGGTATGAAGGGACGCTGCCGGTAACCAACTTGGCTAATGACAGTAGATGGAAGACTCTGAAACAGATGTTATGCGAGGTATTTTCCTTATCTCTAGTGTGCGCGAAAAGTAAAGTGATGACCACGTAAACACTAAATGCATAGATCGGTGCCACTCAGCCGCTTTGCAGACGTCCTCAAAGATTTACAACTTGAAAGACTTCAACCCCACGAATGGCTAACATTACGTCTGCCTTTCACATGTCGGTGCGCAAATCTGACAGTTGTCTTGGCTCTCGGATGTCACTGCGCACACGTAAAAATGAGTACTAGCATGGACATAATGCTGCAAACCAATTTGAACGTAAAAGTGGAGTGGTGTGGAATTGTGTATGGACACGAAGTTTGGATGCGGCTGGTTTGGGCTCTGTTGGATGAGGTGGCATAAACTTTCAGCAGATTCTCACGTGCGAAAATCGGGTAGGCAGGGTACTTTGAGGCAACTCCGACTCTTACTTTCGTGCAACTAAATGAGTGTGTCTTTCACATACCATGAAGGTGGGTTCACATTCTTGTTGTCGAAATCATCACCCATGGATATCAGCTAATTTTGATAGGATTGGAATGATGCAGTTTATTGCCCAACAAAGCAGATCGTGCGGTTCAATTTCACGCACTAAATTCACTTCTACATTTGGGTTAATGTAAGTGAAAGTCAAATTTTCCGATTGTGCATTTGGCAAGTAAGCTCATACTCTTCTATCGTACATCCTCAATAATTGTTTCTCCTCGTTTTACAACTCCGTGCTTTGGAGGGACAATGAAAAGGGATAAATTGATATGCATATCGCTCTACTTTGCTATTACCCTTGTGTGTCCACATATTAAGAATTCGTTTTGGTATGCTGAGCTACACATCCCATCCAGACTTTCTATTAAAATCCTGCAAACCTTCTTTGGCAGTTGTCCGACGATGCACATCCTTTTGATCATCATCCCATGCATCGTAGTTATATCAATTTGCAATTCCTGGAATGCTTTGTATTTGACCCGCGGATCACCATTTTGATTGGATATTAAAGTTAAAGTTCCCCTGCATTTCTTACTATCGCCTTACTACTCTACTTTTAGTCCTTCCGCCCGCAACTCACCTTATTTCTCACCACTCTTCTCAACCTCTCCATATTCTACAACGAATGGAACCCATCGTTGGCGATGTAGATGGTGCCCTGCTTTCTCAACGACTTGTCCACCGTTAGATGCGTGTGATTGCCTTGAGCCCATTACAGTTGAATAAGCCCGGCAGCAAAATTTTCACTTATTTAGAAGTAATATGTCATCGAAATCAATCCTGCCGATCTTTGGCATGCTCAACATCTTCGTTGCCGGATCAGCATCATACTGAACAATTCTGCCCACATGGCTAAAACGAGTGAGTGCGGTCGACTCACCAAAACTGATCGCTACAAGCAACCAGTCCATTATCGCATCCCAAGCTCAGTCAAAATCAAAGCCTGTCTATCGCATCCATCTTAGATGGCTGACTGACTCTTAGCTATCGACTTCTTTCTCTAATAATTATGCCCGGGCTTCTCCATAAATCCATCCAACAATTGAGAAATTTATCCTTACTGCCGATTGAGTGCCATCACCGGTTTGCATTAAGGACACACCAGGGTGTTGGGAGTCACGTAGAGCGCAGTGACGAGACCGCATTTATGAAAATGGTGGTCATCGGTTGGCTTGAGGGTATCCGATGACTTCCACATTCAGCTACTGATCCAACTGAACATATAGCAAGGTAGCACAACATTCCATCATATCACCGATTCTGCCATCTTGTCTTCGCTTTACTTAACAACTAAAAAGCAGCACAAGTGCGTTCCATCGCAGCAGAATTAAAGTCATCTAGGGGGTGATGACCGATCCAAACCAAAAATACCGATTATGCCTTGCACCCTGAGAATTAGTTGCCCACATTCTACAGAGGAAATGGGCTGAAGTTGCTAAGGCCTTAGCAAGCAAAATCATCATCCTACTCACTACCAATGTTGTATATCATAGTGCCAGAAGGTGGAGCAGCTACCTCTTTATAAGCACCGCAATGTGCGATTTCACGCTTACTTCCAGTTGGCTGTCAATTTCACTTGGGTAAAAATTTCTTGTGAATAGGCAAGAAGAGATGTCCTACGGAAGTAGCTAAGAAAACTACCAGGCATTACCTATACCTAAAAGTAGCAGAAGAGCCTGTGATATTATATGTTAATTGCTTCATAGGTAAAATGCTTCGAAACAAAACCATTATTTATATAAAAATGCTAGTTACAACTGCATAAAATGACGGAAAGATAAGATGTAGCATCAATCTGCTTCTGTCAACTCCATTTTACCAGAATCCTCACTAGAAAGTCGGCAAAACCAGATATTCGTCGTTTAATAGGAGTGCTCTCATAATTGTACACTGAAGATAACCACAGCAAAGACTTGACAACAAACGGTTCTGACTCTGAATTAGTAAACTAGGAAGCATTACACCTTCCAGATTTTATATTCGGCAGTCATTGTCGCCAAACATCCCTATTGCTTTTCTGGAGATGCATAGCAAGGGAGCTGTTCAATGTCTACTATATATTTCCAGATATTGATGCTGTGACAAAACGCAGCAATAACGCTTAAGAATGCATTAATACAGTCGTCGTTGCGAACTACTTGTTTCCTAAGTTGTTAAAGCTGATCAGTCGATGCATAAAATATGAGGATATCCCTAAGACATGAGATCCATTCTTCCCTGCGCAATGTACGAAGTAATAGTGAGGGCAGAATTCGGTATTTATACTGCATGCAGGCGCTTTTTTTATCAACAAGTGGTTGAAGCTCTAAAACTAATATATTTTTGCGAAAATTGCGGCCTGCAATGCTGTTGTCGTCAAAATGGCCTAAACAACTTTGTTAAGTTCGTTTTTTGGTATACCAAGGCGAATTTAACTGGCATTGCGATCGTTATTTGTTACTGCCCCAAATCGCTGACAAAAGTGCAATGCGATCACCAAAGAGCTTAGGATTCATTAGTAGAATTAGTTACCTCAAAAAGTTTTAAGCATTATAGATTGTAGCTTATTGTGGATGATTAAATGCTTTTAAAAATTAAACTTTTGCATGCATTACGTAAGAAAATCATTTTGTTGCACTACATTATGATAAATCAACAATAATTATTATCGGCTTATTTTGTCTAGTTGTAATTACTAGTGGAACGTGACAGCACTACCTTTGGTCGATTGTCATTTTAGTGCCTTTACTTCAGGTGCTGTATAGGGCTCCTTCATCTCCATTGAAGGTGTGGCCCACTTACCTCTAAACACTTCTTCTGTAGGGGCTCTACCTCCAATAATAGGTAACTAGAGGTACTCATTTCATGCAATCATTCTACGATTGTGAGGAGAGCTAAGCAGTAAGCTGATCAGGTGAATTCTTGTGCTTACTTCTGGAAAGTTTTCGGAGAAGCATGTCTAGCATGCAAAGATTTTGAAGTCAAACCCACTCTCGGTTACTGCGCAACAGACGTGCTTTTCTCCTTAAAGTCATAAAATGGCCATCGCAGATGCATAAGTAAAGGCATCTAGGTGCTTCCTTCCTTTTTATCAAATGCAAAATCCAGAAAATAGCTCATGGTATTGATGCCAGAGAGAGCTGCTTTCCTTGACATCCCGTCCTCAGTCTTCCTTCTTCTAGGAAAACCTGCAATGAAGGCCTCAATTTTTTATGGTTGAGCACTGTAGTAGAGTAGAGAACAAGTGTCGAGATGCTCAGTAGCAATGATTATCTTAGCTTAGCTCAAGCGCCATAGCATAAAATATACCTTGTAATGAAAATCAAAATTTGGCAGTGCTAACATAGACTATAGATCAGGCATCTTTTAAAATACTTGAATTCAAATTTGTACATCGATACGTTTCTAATAAATACAAATTTTCTTTCCATTTTTTTGAATGTGAGGCGATTCGGCTCCATTTCCCAGTGCGGTGTCAGGACAATAGCAACGTTTCTCTGTGTATTGCCTTTGCACAAAATATATTGGTTACTCCCATAGCTTTGCTGATATTTTTGCTACTTTATTTTATTAACGTCATCATAGATGGGTGCCATCATCCAAGAATTCAATTCAACAGCAGTAAGTGCAAAAAAACATCTCGTATTGAGAGCATCATTATTCGTAGAGAGCATAGCTGAGCACATATCCACGAATGATAACTTAGAGCAGTTCGGTGGATGGCACTGAAACATGGATTAATGAATGAACTGTTATTGCATTTGCTAGCAGATGATCTAATCATTCTCAAAACTGGTAGTTTATAAGACCACACTAGCTTGTTCATCATTTCATATCTCCGTTTCAACGTCTATACGGCCACATCCACTGATGCGCTTGGATGCAATACGATGACACGCGAGGTGACGACTGCCTCATTCTATCAACCGAGCAGCGTCCTATTGATATTGGTGTGTAGGGGCAGGTCATAGTAAGGACCTACTTTAATTCCTGCAGCACAACTACAGTATCTACGCACTGAGTGCTCATTCCTTACTAGGATATTGGCTCTGGCTAAGATGTATTCGGGTGGCATATAACTTGCCTATGACTCAGAAGTTTTGCTGGCGTAATAAGCCTTAATCACTCCCTACTCAAGTAACCCACACAACGTGACAGCAAAGTAGTGGGGCCCAGAACAAAAAATAAGAAGTCATTGCCAATGCGCTCGATAACAAAAGATGCCTACTGAGATGGCTCGAACGCATGTGTTGCAGCAGTTCTCCCACCGTCGAATATTTATTGTGACATTCTTTGCAATATACGCCTATTTGTGAAACCTTCCTCCTTTGAACTACAGTATGGCAAAGCAAAGCATGAAATGATGAGGGCTTTTGCAGGACATTATTGCTACGACAGAACATCAGAGCACGTGCTAAAAATAATTTATATTAAGTGCGTGCAAACTCACAGCTATGTTTTCTAATGTAGTGAAGCAGAAGTAAGTCAAGATCCCAAAATTGTTCATGGCACAGACAGCACATGGTGTGATTGCAAACTATTCAAAATAAAGTGCTGCCGTTATTTTTGGTGCATAGGAGGGCAATAGTACAAAAATATAATGAAGGAATTCGGAAGCGTTTTTCCTGTTGGATGGCACAGGAGCGACCTGGTACCTCTGCAAAACAGAATTAATTAGGCAACACTATAGAGGTCAACAAATAAAAGTGTCGAATATGTATGGAGTGAGATGCTGAAGTGATGTGGCCAAGTGGCCAAAAAGACCAGGAATAGCTCGATTTGGCCATTTGTAGCCCCAATGATTGTCAGATGAATCAAAACAAGAATCAAGCTGCTTAGTGCATTTCTGCCATTGATAAAATGATTTAAAAACCCCATGCGCAGGTACGCATATCTATACACACTACTATGGTCATAAATATACACGCATTTATTTGCCTAGGAATGCATGGGAATGAAAAAAGGTGCTCAACATAAAACAAACTTACTGTAATGGTGACACAGCATGTGTTCTCGATATAGGGCTACAGATTTGAACTCTGCGGGGCATAGTGCGCATTCGTAGATAGCCATTCCGATAAGGAGTAGGTCGAGTTTAGCACGATCCCAGCAAAGATCATAGTGATTAAACTCAGAGCATTAGTCACGCATTTGGCCAAGCCTTCGGCTATGTAGACATGCAATTAGACTGCACCGCGACTTACTCACTTGCCAGAATTTGTTTGGAAACCCTAATTATAACGTTGCGCCATTTGGACTGCCCTTGTAACTCCCTACTTATATTATTGGGTTTGCAAAAATCTTTGCAGTGAAACCAGCAAGAGGAATCCACTTCGTGCAGACCCCCTTATAACGATGTGCGTGCGCGCAGCGCCTGTTTGAACAGCCAGATTCCTACGCCCACCCTAAATGCCTAATCACTCTGGATCTCCTTCCAATTAATCAGCTCCACTTTGATGAAACTGCCGGTGATATGTGTCTACAATTCGTCCCAGATCATCAACGAAACACATCAGTGTAATCAGTCTGATGCTTCCATGTGCAAATACGCCCAATGATGAGGCCAGGATGTTAGCAAAATCAATTTACAGAGTCTGCTGAGTCTGTCGCCCTAAGTAGTTGCATAGAGCGGATATCTCAGGCCTTAAAGTTAGCGAATCCTCATAAGAGTACAAGTAGAGACCCATGGCTTAGCAATTACATGCCTTTTAAAGTTAGTAATGAAACTTCTACCATTCTAGCATTGATAATTAAAAGACTTGAAGGGACTTGAATATAGGTTATGCTTTCGCGGAAGTTATAAGCAAACCTGGTTTCAATGCAACTGTATTAGATTAGCTAGCTGATTTCTGTTGGTATGTTTTTGACTCTTGGGTGGTCAGTACTCCGAAAAATGGTTTTTATTGGTTTACAAAATTTCTTGTGAATGATGCATATGCTTTTTGTTTTACTCTGCATAGCATTAAAGCTATCTGTCTCTATTGCCCAAATTGTGATTCTGACCACGCAGAGCGCAGCAACTTTGTGCTGGGAAATGTGCAAACAGCTGCACGCGCTAAGGTAAACTTAGTTCGGCATAGAATCTATCCAGCAACAGTCTTTATTTTGCAAACAATGAAAAGACGGGTAGTAATAATGCACTAATCGTAGACACCGTTCTTGCTGAAATAGGGAAGTATTTATAGTAGTTGCATTAAGCATCTGTGCTACTCAATGCACTTTTAACCTTATTTATTGCACTACCCAGTCTTTTGCAGTTGTTATTCAAGCACACTACAATCTTCATTACTCAAATGACCTTTCTTATCAGTTCCCTCCTCAGATCTGAAACACGGTGTTCAGTGGATGCACATTAGAATGGTGCAGAAAATAAGCAAAATGCGTTTAAAATTCTGTAAGATAGGCACCCTAAATTGGAATTACTGACCTCAACAAATCTTGTTAACTGACTCGCCTTAAAATGCTTGTGCCTGTGTTGACAAAATGGTCAAATATAACCAGCCAATTTACTTATTGCAAACAGATCGGCCATTTTAAAATCACCAATCAATGGATCAGCGTTGGGTTGTGGAGGGGTTTTTGCGCAAACCTCTACGCTGCAGGCTTTGCTGTGAATGGTCCAATCTGATCAGACCACGCTGAGTCGAACTGGCTTTAAATTTCGCATCTACATCCTTCTCTTTCTCATACCCCTTCCTCTTTTCCCCTACTCGCTTAACACACACAAGTGCCGATAGAAAGTACAACATCCTGCTTCACTAGTGAACATCGATGTCAGGAAAATGTGGTCAATGGTGATAGACAAAACCCTATTAGAGTTAATGGACACAATGACTAAAAACAACGATAAGAAATGGTGGTAGATGGAAAACCAACATGCAAAGAAGTAAAGCCCAATTTGTGGATCCAAAGGAGTTTGGGCCAAATCTCATATCGAATGCCACGTACAATGTAGTAGCAATTAACGAACAAGAAGCATCAAAGACCATTTATTTAAAACGACTTCCAACCAAGGGATTTCTTTTTCTTTCTGACTGATGACTGACCAAGATACAAAGGTGTGTTAAGAAAGGATCCTTGTCGCAACCTTCGTAAGGCGAACGCACAAGGAAATGCTCCTTCCCAATGGCTCAATTTACGAAGTTCGTGCACCTTTGACGTCTGAGTTCTACCTATTGAGGAATATGCATGAAACACAGCATCCTCTTTTGAGCAAAAAGCAAACTTCCTAAATTAGTTGGTCAGAGTGAATAAATTCCTGATCAAAATGTCACAGGAAGATACAAGGCACAGCAATCTATGGTGCGTATGGAAAGTTCACGCTCAGAATGGCTGGTTTTGGTGAAAGGAAAGATAAACAAAAAACACTCCTCAAAATTACATTTTTTGCCTACTTTTGTCTGTGGCGACATTTTCTCAAATGACCCACATTTGCTTCCTTAATATTCTATACTCGATAGTGGTATAGGAAGCCGGGAGGTAAAATGTGGACTACTAAGCAGTAGCAAATCCATCAAATAAAGTGAAATCGTTTTACTGCTGTGTGAATTATTTGTGACGTTGTGCAATGTGTGTCGTTTAATGCATCGCTGCGGTGAGTATGGTGATGTAAGAGCAATCAGTGGTCTAGTAGCGAATTTTATTTCTCAAACTAGAAGTCGGTTTACGTAATTTAGTGCAATTATACAAAGCGCACATGTACCAGACTATCGAATCATAAGCACTAATGTTGGACGAGAAAGTCTCAAATCGCTTTACAATTAACATGTAGATTTCGCCTCCTGCCTCGAGCAACGATATTGTACTCTTTCCAGCTGCTGTGTCATCATGCGCATCTGTCCCCTTTCATCCATATTATGTGCGATGCGTGTTATAGGATAGCATAAAGAAACGCATTGGAGCGCTTGCCTCTTCCAGAAGTAAAGCCTTCTTTATTGGCTCGGAAATTAATAGTCGCCGTCAAACATGCCATGACTAACACAAAAGAGATTCTCTATACTCTAATGAAAGTGTTAGGCTTGACTACTTCCCAGGGGTGTAGCCACACCTTTCTCCGAACAAAGCCAAGGTGATGATGCTTACGTTGTCCCCTAGGAATCTTTGTGGGCATGGGTTGTAGGTAGGGGTGTGAATTCTGCAGAGAGGGACCTTCCCAATCCATTATTATAATTAGCTCAGATTCGACAAAACTTAAATGCCCCTGAACCGAGAGCAGTAAAATTGTGCCTTGGCCCTAAACGTTATATCCGAATTGAGTCCTTGCTGACAGAATTCATCTCTTTGGCTGTGGGTACTCCAGAGCACGTAGGCAATCTCTGTAGACCCGAGTCGTACTGGAGCCGGTGCTTCGTGCATTTCTCTTATGATTCTAATTAAGTTTACTTAATACTTTGGTAGAAAGTTTACTGCAACTACTGGTCTGCAGGCTGGGGCGGATATGTTGTCACGCAATGTGAAATCATACCATTGCAACTCCTTGTACCAACGTGCAGTTAAACAGCCTGTCTTTCGGATACTTCTTAAACGAGCAATTCAATTTACGGTGATTCGTTCCCATTGTAGGCAACCATGCTATCAAGTGAGGTCTGGAACGCTTAACCACCAAGATGACAGATATTTCATGTTGAGTTACACCTATCTATCTCAATTTTGTGTCGATTTGGTGCAGTGATGATGGACTCTCTCACTTCACCATTCGTCTCGCTTTCGTAGGCGTATCCCGCACATGGCTGCATTGCTAGCGCCAGTACGCAGTGCATGCGGTGGAGTCGCTTGACTTAAAGACTATTGATATTGGAATCTACTTGGAGTAAAATACTCGACTCAATTCATTAGAAGAGCCGGTTGACAATTAACAACTGAGTAGTAATGTAGTTCCACCACAGTACATAACCTTATGCTCGGTTTGCACTACCGATTTTCTCCATCCTAGTTACAAGCACATCAAACCGATGATGTCCAGCACACGTGCATTTGAGTTCAGCTTACATGTTGGATCAGCTGTTCCATTCAACCGCTTCAAGTGTATTTGCCATACAATGTTTCAGTACTTCCCTCTCATGCATTCATATGCTCACGTATGGCCACCGCAACAACCGTTGCAGTCTAGCAAAGGCGATGGACATGTTGCAAAAGTCAATATCAGCACATACATGCGAAGCGATTGCAACGCAAGAAAACGAGAATGCATGCTTGAGGGCAAGCGCTTCATTAGCTGAAGACTACTGCAAGGAGTGACACCTTTTCATTGCAACAAACATCACTTTTACTTGCAATTCGGAATCCCACCAGCACACCAAAATGTCGCTCCTTAACATGCTAAGTATCTCAGTTTGATCAGTTGTCGCCAAATCCTATTCAGTAGCAAGTAATTCCTGAAAGAAAGTGGTGTGGCTGAAGGCAATGAGGGCGACAATGGTTTGGCTTCTTACGTGGCACTGGTGTCAATCAAGTGATTGATTGGCGGTTCATTTATTTAAACTCCACCAACCATTAAGCCAGCTACCGTGTCCACAACATGGATTAAAGTATGGCTGCCCCAAAACCACCGAAAAGACTGAAAATTTCAGTAAAATTGGCATACGCATGGCAGAATAACTCATTCTAAAAAGGGTTGCGTGTTATAGGATAGCATAAAGAAACGCATTGGAGCGCTTGCCTCTTCCAGAAGTAAAGCCTTCTTTATTGGCTCGGAAATTAATAGTCGCCGTCAAACATGCCATGACTAACACAAAAGAGATTCTCTATACTCTAATGAAAGTGTTAGGCTTGACTACTTCCCAGGGGTGTAGCCACACCTTTCTCCGAACAAAGCCAAGGTGATGATGCTTACGTTGTCCCCTAGGAATCTTTGTGGGCATGGGTTGTAGGTAGGGGTGTGAATTCTGCAGAGAGGGACCTTCCCAATCCATTATTATAATTAGCTCAGATTCGACAAAACTTAAATGCCCCTGAACCGAGAGCAGTAAAATTGTGCCTTGGCCCTAAACGTTATATAAACGTTATATCCGAATTGAGTCCTTGCTGACAGAATTCATCTCTTTGGCTGTGGGTACTCCAGAGCACGTAGGCAATCTCTGTAGACCCGAGTCGTACTGGAGCCGGTGCTTCGTGCATTTCTCTTATGATTCTAATTAAGTTTACTTAATACTTTGGTAGAAAGTTTACTGCAACTACTGGTCTGCAGGCTGGGGCGGATATGTTGTCACGCAATGTGAAATCATACCATTGCAACTCCTTGTACCAACGTGCAGTTAAACAGCCTGTCTTTCGGATACTTCTTAAACGAGCAATTCAATTTACGGTGATTCGTTCCCATTGTAGGCAACCATGCTATCAAGTGAGGTCTGGAACGCTTAACCACCAAGATGACAGATATTTCATGTTGAGTTACACCTATCTATCTCAATTTTGTGTCGATTTGGTGCAGTGATGATGGACTCTCTCACTTCACCATTCGTCTCGCTTTCGTAGGCGTATCCCGCACATGGCTGCATTGCTAGCGCCAGTACGCAGTGCATGCGGTGGAGTCGCTTGACTTAAAGACTATTGATATTGGAATCTACTTGGAGTAAAATACTCGACTCAATTCATTAGAAGAGCCGGTTGACAATTAACAAATTTCTGCAACTACTGGTCTGCAGGCTGGGGCGGATATATTGTCATGTAATGTGAAATCATACCATTGCAACTCCTTGTACCAACGTGCAGTTAAACAGCCTGTCTTTCGGATACTTCTTAAACGAGCAATTCAATTTACGATGATTCGTTCCCATTGTAGGCACCCATGCTATCAAGTGAGGTCTGGAACGCTTAACCACCAAGATGACAAATATTTCATATTGAGTTACACCTATCTATCCCAATTTTGTGTCGATTTGGTGCAGTAATGTAGGACTCTCTCACTCCACCATTCGTCTCGCTTTCGTAGGTGTATCCCGCACACGGCTGCATTGCTAGCGCCAGTACGCAGTGCATGCGGTGGAGTCGCTTGACTTAAAGACTATTGATATTGGAATCTACTTGGAGTAAAATACNCACGATCCAATTCAAATAGAAGAGCCGGTTGACAATTGAGTAGTAATGAGTCCTCAACAGTTCATAACCATATGCTCGGTTTGCACTACCGATTTTCTCCATCCTAGTTACAAGCACATCAAACCGATGATGTCCAGCACACGTGCATTTGAGTTCAGCTTATATGTTGGATCAGCTATTCCACTCAACCGCTTTAAGTGTATTTGCCATACAATGTTTCAGTACTTCCCTCTCATGCATTCACATGCTCACGTATGGCCACCGCCACAACCGTTGCAGTCTAGCAAAGGCGATGGACATGTTGCAAAAGTCAATACCAGCACATACATGCGAAGCGATTGCAACGCAAGAAAACGAGAATGCATGCTTGAGGGCAAGCGCTTCATTAGCTGAAGACTACTGCAAGGAGTGACACCTTTTCATTGCAACAAACATCACTTTTACTTGCAATTCGGAATCCCACCAGCACACTAAAATGTCGCTCCCTAACATGCTGAGTATCTCAGTTTGATCAGTTGTCACCAAATTGTATTCAGTAGCAAGTAATTCCTGAAAGAAAGTGGTGTGGTTGAAAGCAATGAGGGCGACAATGGTTTGGCTTCTTACGTGGCATTGGTGTCAATCAAGTGATTGATTGGCGGTTCATTTATTTAAAATCCACCAACCATTAAGCCAGCTACCGTGTCCACAACATGGATTAAAGTATAGCTGCCCCAAAACCACCGAAAAGACTGAAAATTTCAGTAAAACTGGCATACGCATGGCAGAATAACTCATTCTAAAAAGGGAATCCATTAAACTAGACATATGTTTTGGTGGGTGAGATCCTACCTTCCTTTGTACATAAAAACCCCTAGTTGAAGTAGTCGTACACTCGTACTCGAAGACCACGGCAGAATAAACAGCAGTAATAAAAACAAACAGTTTTCACCTCACTCCTTGTGAACAGTGAGAGAGGACTGATTAGCTTGATATGCTCCAACTCAGTTTGTGTTTACACTAAAAATATGATGACACCGATATCAACGACACAGCACCTGTGGTTGGCGCTTCACGTCTCAGGGCAGCTGCAGCTCTAACACCGAAACCCTTCTTAATGATTGAACAGCAAATGACAGCCGCAAGGCCACATTTTCTACCGAATAATCGCCTACCGAAATTGCTGCCTAGCAGAAAACTGCCGGTGCAACTATTTACCACCATGTGCACGTGACGACCTTAACCACTTACCATAACACGAGAATGCATCTACCGCCATCAACCCGTGAGCATTTGGAAAAAAACGACTAAAACCTTATTTAAGCAGCTGCATGGATGACTTGCAAAACTTTTATCGCCTTAGAACCCCTAAGTGGCATAATCACAGCTACTCATAAATACCACCGCACATAAGCTACGGAGATATTTTATTTCCCTGAAATAGGCCAGCCTTAGAAGTCGACGAATCCCCAAACAATCTAAAAATTGCCAGAGCTGTCACTCACAGGGCCAAATAACGAAACCCGGAAACGCACGCTAATCGATGTCAATAATATCCAACCTGATTGCAACATGGAGGCCACCACTTTATCTGCAAAATGCTACTGACGCAGTTCCACAAATACTGCTTGAATCGATAGCCTTTCTAGAAACCGCAGATTAACACATTTTGTAATATACGTTCCGAATTTTCACGGGGCTGTCTAAACGCGCCAACAGCTAATAACGCTTGTAATCTTAGATAAAGACTGGACTAGTGCCAGCGTCGGATCCACCGTACTTCTGAGCACGAGTCAGGCCTTTCAAATGCCGTTCAGCCGGAGAGTCTTGGAGCAGGTACCAGTCGTTAGATAAAATAACTGCCCAAAACCCGCATTGTGGTCAAGACAGACAATTTTTACCGTAGTTAGCCACCGATAAAACTCCAAAATTTTGCTAAAATGCTGTAGAGCAGAAGCGGACAAGACTTTAAGGAATCTCGTCACACTCCATTGGAGAGCAAGGCCCTTGCCAGTGATTGGAAGAAAGACTTAGTGCCTCGGCTCCCAAAACTGGCAGTCAGGATGGGGAAGACAATCTGCGCACGTAGCCGAGGTTTCTGCCGAACTGAACAGCTATGCACATACATTTTACCAAAACGGATGTAAAATAGATAAGCGAAATAGCTACGAGGACCATTTGCCACAGTGGAAATTTAGCGTTGCATCACTGCCTGAGCAGCATTATCGTGGAATAATCGGCTCCCCTTCTTGGTATACAGGGTGCTTCAGATTTCGGAAAGGGAAGTATTTTGGAATAATTGCATTTAGTCTCGACCCGAAAAATCAACCCTTGCATAATTTGTTACCAGAGTAGTCTAAAAAGCTCGAAAGGGAGCCTTTTGTTGACCGCGAACAGAGCCGATGCAGTCAAGAACTTTGCTCATGTATGGGTACACAACCGTCCTTAACATATTTCAATTCATCATTTTTCTAACACGCTTGATATAGGTCTGCGCAGGTTCAGGTTTCGGCTCTTCGTTAACATTAAGCTTCACCACACACCATGGTATCCACGCACACAACGCCACTCTCGTCGACATCTTGCTANAACCCTTGCATAATTTGTTACCAGAGTAGTCTAAAAAGCTCGAAAGGGAGCCTTTTGTTGACCGCGAACAGAGCCGATGCAGTCAAGAACTTTGCTCATGTATGGGTACACAACCGTCCTTAACATATTTCAATTCATCATTTTTCTAACACGCTTGATATAGGTCTGCGCAGGTTCAGGTTTCGGCTCTTCGTTAACATTAAGCTTCACCACACACCATGGTATCCACGCACACAACGCCACTCTCCTCGACATCTTGCTATGGAAGGAGAATAGTTTACGAAATGTTCCAATGTCCCTAGGTGCCACCCATTTTCAGAGCAGACCTGATGCCTCCCTCCTCACACTAGCGGATGACGCACCCCTGGTGCTGACTCTCCTTGCTAATATCTTTAGTGCAGTTGGAGTGGGACACGGAAGAAAGGGCCTGAGTGACTATGAGGATGACATGGATAAGCTGATAGCGCTTATAGAGATCTAGGCAGGTTATCGCGACATCAAAGATGTTTGGTTCTTCTCGGAAGTTAATTCAGTCAACAACAGGGTCAGTTATGGACATAACATTGTATGATTTAGGAAGGCCGATCAATGCACGTGCTGTTCTTTTGGAGTCGTATGAGTTTCTGGAGTCATTGTCGCTACGCATTGGTGGTGGCGAAGGAAGGAAAATTGAGACTGCAGAGTCGTAGCACAGCAGGGATAGAGATGGATGACGAACAATGGATGTTTGGCGATGGATTGGAAGGGAAGAAATGGATTGTATTGATCGGCATTGTGATGCGTTGCGCTCTAAAGTAATTGACGACTGGCTGGCCGACTGAATAATTGGGTCGTTGGGCGGGTAGATAGATGGGAGGCGAGATCGATCTGGCGGCCCGAAACTGCGTACTCGCTTAGAGAGCGAGTGCTCCAAACTAGGCTCGCGTATGCTTGGCTCTAAATGCCACCCTGCAGCCGCTGGAGGGATTAGCGCTGATGAGGCATTGATGAGTTAGTGCATGCGATACGACAACGCATCCTCTTCTCCACCTCTTACATCCGCTGTCTCTGGTATGACGGCATGTACTGGTACGCATGGGAGGCACAGATAGGAGTGTTCAGATGAATAGAAAGTCATGATAACAAGTGAGTATGGCCATAATGGTAATAGCGAAAGCGGAGGATGTAGTTGAGGTGGCCGCAAATAGAGCAGATGTGGGACGGTGTGCTGTGGTACACGTTCTTCCGAGTGGTACCGAATGGGCCAGGGACCCTAATTGCTGGAGGCCTGACTGGCTCAGTCAGTAAATTGCAGTAGTCCTGGTCTCAGGAGTGTGGATTCTAGCTCCACGTCATGCGGCATGAAATCAGTTGGATGCCGGGTTTAGCTGCGCAATCGGTTGTTCTCACCATCCTATCTCGCCTTCGCTGCTGATATATGATGGCGGGGGAGGCATGGCAGCCGATGCACAGAGCCGTCGGGTAAGACTTCCATGTAGTCTACTGTTCACGACATTCGTATTGATTAGTGGCGAGGCAATTCAGCAGCATTGACACTGGCATGATGTGTGGTGTGAAGTGGGGTGGGAGGGACGATGGATAATTGAGGAAGGCTGTGGAAGACAAAACGATATCGCCAGGTTGGCAGAGTGGTTAAGACGATGATATTAAGGTCCACTAGATGGAACTTCACGTACTTTTGAACCCCACTTCTGGCATGTTTGAGGGGTCATCTATTGGCGCACTTTGCATCTACTCCCGCATGTGAACTGATCCATTGACGCTGCGTGCGTGAGCATTTTCACCCATGTAGCAATTTTTTTGCTACAGTTTGCGGTTTTGATGGTTGCACACTAACAAATGAATGGTAACTCTTGTATGATTCTACGGCTATGATTTTCGTTCTCCTAACAATATGCTATCTTCCAGGGCAGAGTTTCTTTGCCTAGCTGCGGACAATTTGGATAGGCACCCCATCTTTACCTCTGAATAAAGTTTAAGTCATAAGGCAACCATAGATCTAGTTGATTTGCCTGTAGGAGTCTACAAATTCGTAGTTGGATACTATTTAGCTGCTTGGAAACATGTTGACCTATACTGTTAACTTGTGGTGCTTCCTTTACGCTTCCAGTTATTGGTTATGACTGCCATAAATTTTCGATCAGCGGGAGTGCTAAACAACACTTCACAGCTCTTCTTCTTTTTTCACTAACTGCCCCACTCTCCTTCAATTGTCATTCGACACATCTATTTCTGCCTATTGCGCCACTGCCAACTGCATGTCACTTTTGTCAGCGATATTTTTCCCTCACTCGCACTCGCCTCTACTATCACTCCCTGCCTTGCGTTCTGCCGCTGAGTCATAAAATTCTCAGTCCCACATCAAGTTCCCAGTGCAGTTGTTCATGAAGTTGCGAGCACATTCTCGCCGGCGTTACTCCATGCCATATAAATACAAGCGCATCAATGCATCTCCACAGTGTGTCACCACCACTAATTGGTCCCTTTCGAGAGTACTATTATAGATAGTGTTACTGCATTAACGCTAGTGGCGTGACTTGGAAACCACCACCAGCAAATATCAACAGGTTGGTTTCTTCTGCATGCCTACAATTCATAAACAGCTAGTAAAATATCATAGACAGAATGAATTTATAGGCAGCTTTGAAGTGGCTGAGCATCCTCTTTTCATCCTCATGCAAGTTTATAATCAAGGAATTTTCTCGTCGAACTGGGATCTTGCATCTAAAAATAAAAGGACGGGTCGTGTTATAGCGAGTTCCATCTCAAGTGTTCTTCGCTATTACCAAACCACTTTAGACAAGGCACTCGTTTCAGAAAAAAACTAAAAGGTGCTTTTTAAAGTCTACTTATTATTGGTGCCGGCATTCAAAATTACTTGTATAATTTTTAGGTTGACTGTGTTTTAGAAAGCCAGTTTATCAGTAGAATCATTATTGAGCCCTGTAGATATGTGCACCGCGACCATAGTCGCCACTGACAGACTCAGAAACGTCTTTGATTCCTTCTGAGTGGGCCTCTAACTTACTGTACTGGTAAATGCTTGCATATCCACGCATGTACTCCTCATTGTTTGGATAACAACCTGTAAACTGTTCCGCGAACTACGTGTCGGCTATTAGTAGCACACTGGCTAGAACTACCAGGCTTGACGCTCATTTATGCCAAGCCAAGGTTTTGACATCAGCTTCTACCCCTTTTGCAAGAATTTACACCTTCTTTGCATAGAATCTGTCAAGCAGATACCTGAGTGCACAGGCAAGTCGCAGTAGCGATTGAACTGTAGAAGAGCCCAAGCCAGTCCCGTAGAAGCCTGATTTCTATGCACCAAATATGTTTTATCGATGCGCAATGGGCTCCTTAGTGTTGAGTGTGCCTCAAGCCTTGAACGACTGTTGCAGTCAATAGCATTAGGTATTTATAGCATTGCTGTGTTTTCCAGCATCGTAGGGATTGACCCCAACCTAGTCACTTCCAGCTGACAGAGATAACTTAAACCAAATGCTAAGTCACCTGTGTTTCGTGTATAGTTATACACCGTCCCAGAAAAGTCTATAACTGTGCTACAAAACGAGATTGGAGCAGAGATGGTGCTTGATACCATCGCTTCTTTCGTTTGTTAAAATTTGATAAGACATCAAGACTGCGTTAATGTTCGTTGAAGCATGAAGGGTAAATTACGCAGTATTGACATTTAAGCTCATAGGAAATTACTTGTGCATCCTCTCAAAGCAAACAGTGTCTCACTTTGGAATAGGCTTGACTGAGAGGCTGGGCGTACGATACAATAAAATTGTATCAACAATGTGTGGTATTTACTGTTGATTCTGCAACGGGATCTTTAGCGCAAAAATGGTAAAACCGCTTTGGGTGCATTCACAACTTCGTAAAGCGCAGCTCTGATAAATGAACTTGATTTAACCTCTTGCTGATTGCCTCGACTTTAAGACAGGATCCAATGTATTTCTATTTTGCACAGATTCCAATGTTTAAGAAGGAACTGGTGATGAGGAAATCGTTCCATGTCACACTTCTATTAATAGTTTCTTGAGGTTTTTATCGACACACATTTTTCTCGCACACATTACTTGATTCACAAGCCGGGTAGGCACATCGAGACTCGTCAAGCTGACTTGTTAAAAGAGGAGGCATAAATTTGCCTACAGTTTGTCGTGAATTTGTTTTAAGCAATGCGGCATGGAAACTCCGAAACTGTACGCTTACCTAATTAACTAGGTCACTGTAGAATTGTCAACCATATCTCTTCAGACAATTTGACTCAACGTCAGGTCATCAGCGCGGAAGTCACTTTTGCACATGACTCCCAATATGGGATGTTCACATGTAGACAAAAGAAAGAGAATCACATTGCTTTAGATTTTGTTTGGTCTGGCGTTCAACTTAAGCATTAAACCTTCTAGGTGGTGGCAATGCCCCCCTGAGCCATTTCCTTCAGACAAATTCCACGTACACATGCTGTTGCACTTGCTGTTACCGAAACTCTCCCCACACTACACCACAACACATTTCACCAGATTACAGCATACGGTACAGTATAGTGCCTAATGTACAAGGGATTGGTGACATTTGAAACACCGTCAATGAATCACGCACCCTCACTGATTCAAAACATAGGTCATTCGGCTGTCCAAGGGGGTGGGTTTAGTCATTTGGAGTACTAACGGATCAGGAATGACGGTTAATGGGATGGCGATGCCTGGGCACCTGTAGTCGTGAAAAGGCGACAGTAAGCAAAGTTAGCAGAATGAGTAAAGCGCAAAGAGTGCGCAGAGCGTAGCATCGTGAACATTGATGATGTGCGTGGTGTTAAGTTGAGCGGGTGTGCAGGCGGTGAAGAGATCATGGGGTGGTGAAAAGGAAATGGATGAAAGGGGCGAGAAGTATCGAGAAGTGACATGGTAGGCAAACGATTAAGGAGACAGATTGTTGATCCATTAGGTGGTGAAAAGGAAATGGATGAAAGGGGCGAGAAGTATCGAGAAGTGACATGGTAGGCAAACGATTAAGGAGACAGATTGTTGATCCATTCGGTATGTCTGCGCGAGTTTGAATCTCACGTGCATTCAGATCATACTGGCAGTCCACTTCACAAAACCCTAGACGCCCTCACTGTGGTCGACCCATCATCGCGTCCACATGTGCAAAGGCGCATGCAAAAGAAGGGTTGGAAAACAAAATCGCAATAACGACATCTGCCGCGACCCGAGATCGAACAGGGGGGCATTTAGACCTTCAGTCCAACGCTCTGTGGGCTGGTTCGTAATTGTTAACACACACAAGGCCCAACGCAATGTGCTGGAGCATGTCGAATTTGCACCAACTTAGTCGCCCACAGTCACCTGTGCAGTGGCCGTAAAGACGTTGTCATTGATAGTGGTAATAGCTGCTGTTGTTCTGCTGTGGTGAACTCAAGCAGTGCAATGATATAGGGCACGTTTGCATGGCACCGACGATAGGAGATAAGAAGAGTTGGAAGATTCATTGGAAGTTGCCGGTGCGGGTTCGGGTCCTGCTTAGGGCACTAGTGAATAGTCGCATGTTGATCACTTTTAGCTTCTTTGGCTCCGCTACTTTCTCTACAAACCATGGTGCTGTTAGTTTACTGTGCTGGCTCTTCACTCAATCCTCACAACAGTGAAACCCGACGGCTGCGTTCGGTGAGCGGGTGATAAATTCTCGCCTGCATTGCTTTGTGCGCGGAGTTGAAAGACGATGATGGAAATGGATAGACCGTCAAAAGGGTACACACGTCGCGAGCAAGATTTGATTTGATTTGGATTTCGAGTCCATCGCATTTATCACTCGGCCATTTCGACACAATTGCTTTCTTTTTATATTTTTATGTTTGAGGAAAAAAATTGTGTCTAAAGCGACACCGAGCTTGCAAACTTCATGCTGGGTACTGACGCGCTGATCAACTGAGTGGAACATATTTCGAATAGCATCATTCCGATCGGATTCCCTTTTAGTATGCCTTGACGCATGGTCGTGCACACCTTGAGACCACAAGTTGTGCTACACAAATATCATCAGTAAGTTGGTTTTTAGGCCCTTAGTCTGCTCGCCGTTTATGCGTCACAATACTGATAACTCCCTAATGGAAGTTTCTCATTTTCTGGAGTGCAGGCATGATAGTTTACGGAAGGTTGTGCATTTGCAATTGCAAGCACATGTTACCAATTTCTTAGACTGTAGTCAAAAGGAGGAATTTGGGAGTTAATTACCCAAATTTGTTCAAATAGAGGCAATATTTTGCAGCTGCCGTTTCTGTAATGTTGCGGAACGTACACTGAAGGTTTTGAGTTAGTTGATTCTGTCCAAATGTCCTGAAAAGTTGAAAGCAGATTTTTTTATGCCAACAAGGCAACGTGTAGGTTCCCCTATTTGTATATAGAGGTACTTAAGTCAATTCGCATTGCCTCGACCTTCCTGTTCTCGCCAATTCCCATTCACAGCTGCGCACAAATCATGCATCCACTTATTTTCCCTAAAAGTCGGACAATATTTTTGTTGTCAGGAAAAGTTATCACGCAAATACCACGTCACATATTTATCAATCGGTTCATACCTTGATAACATTAACCGTTATGTCCTTCATGTATGCATAACGAGTGGCAGCGATTAATGCCTCTGTGGTGAGAGTCCTGCTGGCTTCGATCAAAGTAAGTTAAAAGCGTTTCTTGCTGGTTTCAGTGCATTCACTTCCGCACTTATAGACTGCTGCTACCTTAGATGTGCTGAGGGCTCCAGTTGAGCACATTGACGCTAAAATTCTGTTTCACGTGACGTTATTTGGACGAATGAATGCAACCAGAAAAGTGTACCTTAAGGTGCTGAACCTGCTAGCTTTTATAACCTGATGTTAATCAAATGTGCGGTCTCTGGCAAACAATGCGACAATTGGAAAACTCTCCCTGTGAGGCTGGATACTTGGCTCAACTGGACAAAGCCTGGCGAAGAAACAGCATTACACCGAACAGACTAAGGATACCTCTAAATGATTCGGATTTGGATGACAGTGGTAACCGCATCGGCAACATTGCACTTCCGTGTAAGAATAAACATGAACCAGAGAATTCAAGAAACAATCTAACCATACATTTATGCAGTTCTCTTAAATAGACAGAACACGCACACCCTGTGCGCATACAGATGGGGTTGTGGGTGCGTAAAGGCAAGTACTGCGGATACGATGGGAGGAATAGTGGTGGTGGGGTGAGATAGCCATGGTGAGTAAAATCGCCCATTCACCAGTCAAGACCGGTTAAAACATGACTGCTTATGGGAACAGTGCATGGCTCATTCACATTGTCACCGTACCCACCTTCACCAGGGTGTGATGGTTTGCATGGCCTAGGCGTGTTGCTCAGTGAAGCCGATGTCAGTGGAACAGTGTTCACTTCAGCGTCTCAATTTGCGCTTAACTGATAAAGGCGCAAGTTCCATGGCATGCTGAAGAGGATAAATAAATTTAACTAAGAGGCAGAACATTAATTTATCCCAAGTGTTACCACTACATTGATTCTGTAGTCCAGATGCAGTGCCTGTCAAGTAGTGAGGCTACACGGCTTTCAGTAACCTTTGCAGCCATGGAATTCAAGTTAATAATCATGCGCCCAATGATGGATCCGCAATAACATCCCTTTCCGTGGTTTGCTGTCGTAAATGGTATCAATTAAATCTTGGAGTAACTTACATGTCTACACCTGAAGAGCCATTTTAAGCCCATTTGGTCAGAGCCAATTAGTAGGTTAACTAATGGCCGAAAAACATTGCAAAGCTCTAGCAGTTAAGAAAAACACCGCAACCACGAATGAGGTAGGTGATGGACCACAATTTACCATCATAGGGTATATGAGTGCATGCAATTGTGAGACTGTCAACATAGAAGCCATCCAGGCAGCAATACCTGCCAATGGTGGGTACACAAATAAGCCACTCGGTTAAACAGCAAGCAATCTTCAGACCAATCAGAGATAGGCTTAGGTTTGCAGATACCGATGCTCGCGTTTCCAGTTCAATAGCGAGTCTAAACACGAGCAATTGAGTAAGGGGTGCTTCCTATGCATTGTCATCAAAGTAATGCAACGGGCAATATTCATGGCAATTGCCAGTTGACCCTAAGGCCAGTGCGATAGTTTTAAAAAATGCCCCTCCGTGCTTAATACTGAACAGTAGTTGGAGATACAAGGTTACTGAAGTGAGTGTTGGACGTGTGCAATTGGCTCAGGTCACAAAGGAATATTCACCATACAAAATCATGCACCGATAAGCTATCCTGACTTACTCAACACCAATTCTCAAGCGCTTCATACGAGCTGTTGGTAATAAACGGACGAAAAATTGGTTGAACCTATTTTTATTATGACCTGAATAAACTTCTTAAAAGTAATTTGAACTAAAACGCTGCCTTTTTAGGTGAGGGATGAACTCTTGCCTTGCTGACAAATCAACGCAGCAGATGCCAAATTTTGGGTGCAAATCGAGAAGTGCAAACGAGTGCAGCACCTTTCACGCAATAAGATCCACCATAAATCAAGTGCGGTGGATCGGAGCGTGATCCCACATCCAACATTAACTCAGCCTCACGTTTGAGACTGAGGTCCGAATTGCACAGAATTGCAACTGAGATTTTAAAAGGACCTGAAAACCCGGACGCACCTTCAATATGTTACAAACTATCATAGATAAATGTACTACCACATACAGCGATATTCACGGACGCCATTTCCCCCGCGTGGGATCACGACCACTAACCAGGAGTCGTGTAAACTGCTAGCCCCAATATTCACTAAGTAACTGTTTAACATTTGAAACACTGTATTGATAGACGCGCCATTTTACATCCTAGGCACTTTCCTCCAACATCCAAGTCATCTAACCCTTACAGATCGTTTAAACCAGTTGTAGTATGCAACTGACAGATAGGGCGGAAGTACATCTCCCACTGCGTGTCCGACACTAAAGAATTTGAACGCTATTGCTTCAGTTATGGCAGACGTTATCTCAAAGCGTGCAGCTGTTACAGGCTTCCGACATTGCCTGCAATTTAAAGGAATGAACAAGCGGAAGCATAACTGGTGGCTTTTACTCTGGTACCTAAATTAACTTCGTAAGCAAATATTTCTTTGCAAACGTTATACCCACAATAAAATTGCTGGTAGAGATGTTGAACGAAATTCTTAGCTGACACTGACTTTAGAACACATTAAGCTGCATTTGACGTTTGCAAATTTACTTGCATTAAGAAGAAAGCTGTCCAGGTAGTTTTTAGGCTGCTTTATTGTTGACGGACATGTCCAGTCGTTACAGGTGTACCATTTCCCACCATGCAAAAGCATATCATTTGTCGGTTGTTTTACGGCTTCACCCACCATTACTCCTCCTCTTTGTAATAACTCACCACCCAATACACCTCCATGCCCGTCTCAACCACTCCTCTTCTCAATCGTTCAATATAATGTGTGTCAAGATGTGCGTTCGATTTACTTTTGTGAAACGGTTTCCATAACAAATCCTTGTATGCATACTCATGCGACTTTTTGAGCCTGCACGTGCTCACAACCGTAAATTAGAATGTTATAGGCATTTTAAATATGTGATGCGAAAAGTAAGATATGACACGTTTGTGTGCAATGGAAGGTAGAAAAGGCATGGGCTTTAAAATGCAAACTTAGCGAGCACACTTTGCAAAATTAGTCTACGCTCGAATAAAAACAGCTCAGCAGCTTCCCTTATCATTATTTTATTCATGGACACCACAAGTCAGCAGCAGGCTATTGAGGGAGTGCTATTCTCATGCGATGCGATCCTCTCCTTATCAATTAATTTGGCTTCGATTTAAATTGCAATTCACGACATTCATGTCCATCGTAGATGCATTTGGGTGCAACTTCGTCACAAGCATCGGCAGGTGGTTTGTAGATTCCAAAGGAACGCATTCCGGTGGCGAACACAGTCCTGCCCTCTACTTAGTGTCAATAGACTCAAGTTAATTACCTGCACTGGTTGCGCGCATAAGCGGTCGATTGTTAATTCGCAACCGGTTACTCCATTTGACAGAGTCCTTCTGTTCCAACCACAGATAATCCACGCTAACCATTTGCGTGGAGTTGCGTCCAACCCAGAACTAAGCCAATGGGCATTAATGGGCTTTCATTTGGTCAGCCCTAATTTGAGCTGGTTGCTGAGACAACTCCACAAAGTGGGCGAATAAGCAAAGCTTCTGCTCGCGCTCGCCCGCATAAAAAGTTGATTAATTTTAGGGCACCACAGATACAATGAAGAACCACAAAGGGCAACAATTGTGTTTGCGTTAAAGAGGTAAGAAAATAGAATGAGTAGGCCTGTCATTCAGTAAAGTACAAGTTATTTGATTAGAAAAAACGATCGAATCGATCACCCTAGTCGGAAATCAGGAACACTGGCAGCAGTAGTGGCGATGATTGCGGGGCCTACATAACATTGCCGCAGTCAATTCCTCCAGATTATATGTTCGGTGGCAAGGGCAAAGGGATGAAGCGTCGTAGACACGTCAGAAAGGGTTCCACTGCATTCATTTCGGAAGTTAAGCCGTCCACAATGCTGCCGAATAATCTTAGAGTCTAAATTCCTACCAGACTTGAGAAAGTGACACCAAATCTATGCGTTGCAGGGCCAGGATTGAATGACGTTGTCAGCTGTCGGGAATGCATGTCTCAGCTGAGTGAGCCTTCACTGCCTTCTGAGTACTACTTCACGCTGTCTTCAAGAAGTCGACTTCACGCATTTGATAGTTACGTGTACGCTTTATAGATTCAAAATCGGGTTCTTCGATCAGTGTATTTAGTCGTTTTTCTGGTGTAGAACCGACAAGTGCTGTACCAGTGCTTCTACATGTGCGAAGAAAACAATCAGTTGGTCGCAGTTCTCGTGGCTGTGTCAGATGGAAATGCCTATCTAAACCACTTCTTCACCTATTTATCGACTTGGCTCACTGCACGCTGATAGTAAGCACCTTCTCTATCATGCACTAGCCTTCTTGATAACATGTTTCGCTACATATTCCAAGACTACCCTATTTACCAACTGGATGCAAACGATTTAATACAAAGGATGGCGACCTGTGTCCTATCGATTTTTGCCAACAATGTCTGAAGCAACATCACGCTGAAATCATGGCTGAATGTGTTCGTGTTAGAACAACCAACACATCTACGGCAGGCTACTGGTGCATATTTTGTCATGCTCAAACTTCCTTACTTCATAAGTGGTTAAAATTTTTACACTAACGTCACGTTACTAAAGATCAGGAAATTAGATGCTGCCTGTTACCTTCCTCGACCAATCAGAGATCTTAATTGAATGCACAGCAAACTGACGCTGTGAGTGTCATTCGACCAGAGGCATGTATTTAAAGCTTTCGGTTCTATAAGCACCCTAGGTGTGCCATGGCGCGGTGAGAGGAGAAGGTCTAAGGCTGGATAGGCTAGTTAACAAACAGGGGTCCAATTAGGGCAAATTGCCCACTCCTTCGTCTCAGCATCTATGGACTTATGGATTAACACGCAGGTTGGAATGATGTCACGAGCAATACCGGGTGTCACCATATGCCGTTTCATGCGCGAGCCTACATTGTCGTCCAACGATTCAACCTCCCAGTTGTGGACTGGCTCTCAACTTGCACGGTGGCACTAATTTTTAGGTTTGGCCAGTACTAATTACTGGCAGTTGCATTTTCGGACGTAAATTGGTGCACCCAAAAGTCTTAGATTAGATTGGTTGCGCTTGATGTGCCGCATGCGGTGCACAGACGAGGCCTCATATCCGGTAATTTCTAGGAACGCGTCCCTGCAATTAAAGCTGAAGGGGTCATCACCGAAACCCATTAACTGATGGGCAAGGACCGTAACATCTGCTTTCACAATCTCTTCCTAAACTTCCCTTCTTTTCCTGACAGTGTACTAAAGGTACGTATCACACTCAATGCACGTGGAGTTCACAAGTGCATGGTGTGTGCCACTGTGAGTAGGAAATTAATTGCTATTGTAGTCACCTCCCTTTAGTTACTCACATCAATAATTTTTGCTGAACACGGCACCAAAACTGATGGGATTCAAGACGACTTTTCATTGCTTATGCAGTGCTTATAAATGCACGTAAGAGCCATTAGAAGTAATTACGGCGTAATGAACGCAGCCAAATTCATGGAGATAATTAAAGGAATCGACGACATACCCCTGAATATTTCTATGCAGCCAACAAATCGATGCTTCTGGTGCATATTCGCAGTGATGCGTTTGGACGAGTCCTTGCCTCTCATTACGAACGACACCAGTGGTGCATGCAACACTTCCGTGTAAGTGAAGAAACATGCCTGTTCGGCTGAAAGAGACAAAGAAATGATTGAAAGAGGGGCGAAGGACAACGAAATGTGGGATTGGAAGGAGATGGAAGGATTTGATAATCTTGCACAGTGCTGTGGTGCAGTTATCTTTATCGCTTTTTTCTTCCACCGTTTCATGAGTTGCTGCTTTTTAACCTCTAATCTAGTCATTTGGCTAAGCTCAATGTGGAGGAATCAGCTTGTTGGAGGTGATTTGAATTTATTCTCAACGACTCACTGCAAAAGGCGAAGCACAGCTTCTCTTTTCTACTTGATTTACACTACGCTCCAAATGTGATGCTATCGAAATGACGCTCATAAGTGAAGCAAGAGAGCCGGAAAGGAAGACGGCGCAGTAGGTGGACGAGTGGTTGGTAGTGCAACTCACCCCCACTTTTATACTATCTATCTGTTGTGGTCCTTTGACGTCTCGGGCACGGCGGGATGAAAGGTTGGAACTAACGAGCATTTGGGGATGAAGACGGCGGAAGTGGAGATTAAAAGCAGACACGTTGCAAGGATGAACCGAAGTGGGAGGGAGACAGTGACGGAGAACTGAATTGCGGCAACGGTACCATGAAGCAGGGTGAATAAAAGCAGACAATACAATGCGTAGCAGAGCATGCCTTCAGGTTGGCTGTGTGGTTGACGTTTAAATCTCACACGTGTAAACCGACCAGTTGCACGTGTCACTTGGTGGCTCCCACTGCCAACTGGTTTGGGCTTTGGACATCATTCCTTGATGGTGGTTTTGCAAGGACAGACATCACTTGCCTTTGCGATTTTCCACCTCAATTTATTTTCTTGCATCGTCGTGTATGCAAAGCAGACGATACTAATGTACTCTGATTGAAATGCGTCATCCTTTGAGATTGTCAGTCCTCCTATTCTTTCCCTGATGCTACTCTTTAGCTGGTCGCCTTTTGGGCATCGAGATACCACCCTCCTCCACGATGATGTGTCTGTCTCGATCTGAATGAAAGAGAAGAGCAAGAATGGGAGAAAGTAGGCCAAGAGAGGCGTATGGACGGGTGGAATAATGACGAAACGATGACAAGCTGAGGAGATAGATCTATAAATTATTTCACATTCCTTAAAGTCCTTTTGCCGGCGTGCTCTGCTAGGTTCGTGGTCGCGCATTACAAAGTGCGCTGGTGGAGGTGCGATGTGGGGGCTACACAGAAAGACGTCTCTAGCGGCAGTGGTCACAACGCTCTCGAGGATGCCGTCAAAGAAGTTGCCGTACTGACTAGCGTTGGTTTGTGTTGGACTGATGACTCCACTATTTTGCTATTTGTAAAACGCTCCCAAAAAGAATTGGATATGGATAGCCGCACTTTAATGTGGTAGTCACCACCACGGTCTGCCCTCCCGGTGAGATGTACCTCAACATACCGTGGCTCGGAATGGTTAGTACGATACAACAAGTATAGCCAGACGAATGCAGGGCTTGCAGCGAACAAAATTTGCCATGAATTTTAACCATGTGCTTTGCAGATATGGTTCTTTACAATATTAACTGATTGTCCTTAAAATTAACGATTAATTACTCGGCGGACATGATAGCATCGTGTAAGGAGTGGACCTATGAATAACAACACTTTTGCGAAATAGCCTGGCTCTCACCCACAATGAGTCAAATAGACAAAAGTTTTTTCACAAGAAACGGCTAAGCTTTACTAATGGCGAATAGGATGATGCGCTGGAGAACTTGGCCCTTTATTACAGCAGTTGATAATCCTGCACAGCACTATCTTGCGTAAATGCTGAAATCACTTTACACTCACTTGCCCGTGCGATTGTTTGCAGCCCCACTCACCATGGGTGGAATGAATCAGTGGATGAACCAACCGACTAGGCAGACAACCAGTGCACAACGGATACACAGTAGCTGGTTCTATCGATATTAGTGACTCATTCATCGACTAGTTGCTTAAATCGGATGATTCAGCAATGAGGCGCCTATTGGGAAGTGCACAGCCCACTCTCTTTCCCAATGGTGGCTTAAACACACCTTCGCGAAGAAAGCGTAACGAAGGTGGGTGGTGGGAATGAGTTGAGCAAAAAAGGACAGGCTGCATTAGGAGTGGCGGTGACAGATTTTTTTAAGATTGCTGTGAAGAGTAGTCATAAAGCGAACAGACTTCTAGCATCGCTAAAGCATTTTAGCAAGGAAGGCTCCGATGGGTTACATGCGGGCAGACATAAAGGGGGGAACAGTTATTGGCTCCTAAGCATGAGCTACAGTTTCCCAGCTAGTATCAGCCCTCTAGTATGCATTTTGATAGAACTTGGCAGAAGCTCGTAGTCTGCAAGCAGTTTTCTTTGTCTCCTCCCCGTTACTCTTCTCCTCCTCCGCTCCGAAGAATTTGCGCTACTGATAGGGCAAGACGAAGAAGAGGCAAGGAAGGAGAGGAAGAAGAGGAGGATAGGAAATACTTGTGGTGAGGAGGTTGCAGGAGGAAAGTAGAGGACATTTTGCACTTAGAAATGCCCTGGCGTGTGCCTCTAGCATTGTCGCATTGCACGTAGCGAAATGAATGCTCGTCAGCTTGGCAACCAGGTGGCTTGTTTGGTTAAAAGAGAGTAAATGTGAAAGAAGAATGGGCCAATAATTAAGCGAAAAAGACCTGTGGAATGAATCACTGAGTGGGCAAAAGAATGAAGAGGAGTACGATGTTGTCCGTACTGCCACTACCACAAGTGGTAAATAGTTGGTGCTTGAAAAATGAAAGTGCGGCAAGTTTTGTGGGAGAATGGAGGATGTGGAGGTTATGCACGTAGGCATTGAGAGATGGGTAGATAGAGAGGTCAATCAGTGAGCACCTGGATGAGTTGGAGGCGGTTGACGGAGTTGGGCGTGCAACATTGGTCGAATGCTCAGTTACTGCGCTCCTCTCCTCTCTCAGGCCTTCACTGTCGTATTAATTTTGTCGGCAAATGGTTCCATTTTGAAGAGAGTGGGTATTATTGTGCTGAATATGTGCATGTTTGTTGTAGACGCAAAAGTTTATTCATGAGAAAGGAGTTCCCAATGCAAAAGAAAACCTAACAATTGCGTGATTATTTCCTGCTTTTGCGCTGCTTCTTACCCAATTTGGCTTCCATGTTGCATTGCTATTATTATCCGTTGGAAGCGAAGAGGTGGCTTTTCCATTCATTTGTCGATGGCGATGATGAAAGTGGGTCGTTCTAATGTCCGCGCACGATACTAGGGGTCAATTTAGTGTCGACAGATGGATGAGTACAATAAAAGAGCCGACATTTGGCACCGTTGCAGAAAATGGAAAAGCACTCAAATAGAATTTGCGCTACTGATAGGGCAAGACGAAGAAGAGGAAAGGAAGGAGAGGAAGAAGAGGAGGATAGGAAATACATGTGGTGAGGAGGTTGCAGGAGGGAAGTAGAGGATATTTTGCACTTAGAAATGCCCTGGCGAGTGCCTCTGGCATTGTCGCATTGCACGTAGCAAAGTGAATGCTCGTCAGCTTGACAACCAGGTGACTTGTTCGGTTAAAAGATAGTGAATGTGAAAGAAGAATGGACCAATAATTAAGCAAAATAGATTTGTGGAATGAATCACTGAGTGGGCAAAAGAATGAAGAGGAATACGATGTTATCTGTACTACCACTACCACAAGTGGTAAACAGTTGTTGCTTGAAAAATGGAAGTGCGGATAGTTGTGTGAAAGAATGGAGGATGTGGAGGTTATGCACGTAAGCATTGAGGGATGGGTAGATAGAGAGGTCGATCAGTGAGCACCTGGATGAGTTGGAGACGGTTGACGGAGTTTGGCGTGCAACATCAGTCAAATGCTCAGTTACTGCGCTTCTCTCCTCTCTCAGGCCTTCACTGTCGTATTAATTTTGTCGGCAAATGGTTCCATCCTAAAGAGAGTGGATATCATCGTGCTAAATATGTGCATATTTGTTGTAGACGCAAAATTTTATTCATAAGAAAGGAGCTTCCAATGCAAAAGAAAACCTAACAATTGCGTGAATTTTTCCTTACTTTTGCGCTGTTTCTTACCCAATTTGGCTTTCATGTTGCATTGCTATTATTATCCGTTGGAAGCGAAGAGGTGGCTTTTCCATTCATTTGTCGATGGCGATGACGAAAGTTGGTCGTTCCAATGTCCGCGCACGATACTAGGGGTCAATTCAGTGTCGACGGATGGATAAAATACAATAAAAGAGCCGGCATTTGGCACCGTTGCAGAAAATGGAAAAGCACTCAAAGACAAAGGGGAGCTTGGGATTCATCGGTGTCTCTTTCACTTTCGCATGTATTTGTTGTATCCGTCACATTCTAAAATCACAAGGTACAAATTTAAAGGTTGAAGGCGAAAAGAATCGCAGTTGTTAATGTGCTTACATCCCTCGAATAGATTAAACCTGACAAAGCAGAACAACTAGCAATCCTTCATGAAGATGACTCCTCCTATTTAAGACATTTTCGTTACCACAAGACAACAGTGTCAGTCTAGGAATTCCCATGCAAACAGGGAAGGGATAAAGACCGCGCCCACGACTGCGATATTGTGCAGCCACAATTATTAGCGGGAGAAGGGGGAGGGGCTATTTGAACATTGCGATATTGTGCAGCCAAAATTATTAGCGGGAGAAGGATGGGGGGCTATTTGAGCACCGGTGCTTTGGTGTCTATCCTTTTTGTATGGATCGGATTAATCTCCGCCCCTAGTGGCTGGTCGAGTTGCTTATTAGAAGACGCAATCATTTTATTGGCATCAGTCAAACAACGGAACAAGTCATTTTAAGTTGAAGAAGCAATAAGACGGACAAATTATTTGATTGATCAGTTCAACAGGAATCAATCTGTCAATCTGTCGGTCAAGTGGTAAAGCCGTCGTTCGGTGGATTAGCTGGGGAATCAAGAAGTCGATCAGTGAGATTGGAATAGCGAACAGCGATGGCAGCAGTAGCATGAAAAGAGTAGGTCGTGGAGACACCTCCTCAGTCGTTTGAACCACTAGAACGGGGGAAGAGCAAAAAAAAGGAGGAGGTATGCTGCCTTGGGTGGAAAAAACGTTAGCATAGTATACAAGGGGAAGGAATGAAGAGTGCAAACTAACTGAATGGCGCAGGCGAGTCGGAAGAAGTGGATAATAGGGCTAGGTATAGAGAAGCGCAGCAAATGAGCTTTCGACTAAAGCAATAAGACAAACGCTGGATGGCTGGCTAACTGACTTGGTTCCACGAGCAATGGTACACATGGTAGAGTTGCTTACCAGGGCATAAGTTGCAGGTTGCCTGGCATATTCCCTCCCGCAATCTTTTCACCACACTAACGTACTGCACTCTTTTTCTCTCTTTACCCCTCCCTACATCCAGCTCGACCTCTGTCGCCTCCTATGTGCTCGACAGTTGGAGACGCAGTGGTGAGCGACGACGACGCGGAGTATTTGGACACCATCCGGCAGGGTGGCAGGTGCCACCACACCGCCTGCTCATCCACATCCAACTACTGACCCGTCATAGTCAAATAGTCGGATAGGTCGCATTCTGTACCATCATTCATCATCAACTCAACCATGTCGTCGTCGCCCTGCGCCCGTCGTTGTTGCTCTCTGTTGGGGATGTACTCCATCCAATTATCCGGAGTGAGGCCTGAGTGATGGCAAAAATGTGGAATGGCTGAACGTGAGCAGAGGAAACTGAATAAAGACTGAAAACTACTATTACCGCAAGCGGCAATGCAGTTGAGTCAGTGTGTAATCCACTTACGCACAGGCGAGTCGCCTTTTGCAAACGCGTTGTATCGAAGCCACTGTTGCCGATACGAGGGGCAAGGGGGAGCGAAGGATCTTCGAACAACCTTACGACAATGCAACACTCCTTGAAGTGCGAGCAGATTATATCGTGCTGCGTATTGATTGCTTTATTGATGAGTCAAGTTGGAATGTTGGTCCGTCTGTCAACAGAGGTATGTGACCTTGAAAAAGGGTGTTAGGCACCAGCTACAAAGTTGTGTGTAGTTGCACTTATAGAGGCAAATTAAAAATAAATTTGGGTGTCATTTAGCTTGTGTGGAAGTAGGAGGAGTGGGAACTAGAGAGTGGTTTGGAGTAAAAGGAAAAAAAGCATAGTACAGCCTAGATATTACGTAAGTAGGTGAGAAAATATTATTGGTTTGTGTGATGCGCCTTGATAAATTTTCCCCCCAAACAGGCTGCCACCAGTTTCTCTAGGTTTTGCTTCTGGCTTCCTTTAATAAAAATATATGGTAACTAGGGTGCTCTTTGTTATATGGCTTCTCATTGCGACTTGGAAGCCAAAAATGGTCAATCGAGCGTGACAAAATCAATGTTAGAGTGCTTTATTTTAGCCCGAGTTAAGTCTGGCCCCATGATAAGTGATGTTTTGGCCGCGTACATTTTCGGCTGGATCTTAAGAACCAACAAACTAGTCATGCTGCTTTTGTGTGGATGCTGTCTACTGCTCTCTATAGTCGCAAACTCCCTTCTCGGTGCAGTCGCATGATGTCCAATTTATGAAGGTGTCTGGTCCGTATCTGCTAGAATGAGGTAATTAGGGCAAAGCTATCAATGGACTCAGGTGGATTTAACTGAAGCTTTCGCTCCTGGGGCTGGTAAGACGGGAGCGGGATACATTATAAAAGGTATATTTTTCAGTTCATGGCACAGTAGCAGGGATATAGTTGGCCATTTGTAGAGGTGAATTTGCCATCATAAGTATTTTGCCTCAAAATTCACCGTGCTCACATTCTGCATTCGTGAAGAGCTGTAGTCGGTGGTAACTGCATTCAGTTATCCTGACTGCAGCCATTCTACTTAATTGACTTGGCACTTAACCATTCGTGCAAAATGACGTAAATATCTGCATTCATGCTCCTTATCCAATCGGCTCAATTCCCTTACCCCTCATCCACGTGTCCTGCAGCGCACCCGCAATTACATTCCCATCTCACACTACTCTGCCACTTTGGGCAGCTATTTTCATGACTATACGGCTGCACACATTGTCTCGAGAATCGATTTACTTAGCTAAATCCTTCCACTACGTGCAATTGTTTCACTCACAAGCACTGTCGTTGGTTGGTGCAACAGAATGAAACGTTAGCTTTGGAAACACCCAGAGGTGATTTACACTGAGGTCAGCCTCAACACACCCGTAAGTTGTTCCCTCTCATCCATTGCAAATGTGGGTCACGGAATCCAACAAACAGTTCTACGTGGATTATTCTGCCTGCGTGGCATGATACCATGGTCCACAGGGGATCAAGTGGCTCAATTGTAGTGCGCTAACAATTCCGCTTTTATTGTTTAAAAATGCGCATTGTACGCCGTGGAGATAAGTAAAATAGTAACAAACACAACAGAGAGAAAAATGGTTTGTATGTAAAGTGTAGCACAATTCTTAACATACTTGAGATCACAGAGCAGGATGAAACGCACACAAGTCACAACAACAAATAATTCATATTAGCGGTTCGGAAATGTAATAAAGACTGCTACCAATTCCGCTGCAATCCTTTGCATGCCCTTCGCCGTATTCTTTGTTGACACACTACGCGCCGCAGCTGACTGCAAGCATACCAACGGAAATGTGTTCACCAAAAACTCATTTGGCGTTTTTTCGGTTTACTTACCGAAACAGACATTGATCAATCTGTCCACTTCGTGGTTTACACAATTAGCACAGGGTGGGCGAATATCATCGTCCCTAAAATTATGGAACAATTCACTGCATTTCAATCGATGCTTTTAGATTATTATGTGGTGGGAATTGAGCTGTAATTTACAGCTGCTAGGCTCTTTTACGCATGAATGTCACAGCATTAGTAGTTCATTTCTGGAAATTAACCAACTGGACGCCGCTGCGGTAGCTACTTTGCCGAGGATTGGTAGGAAAGCGTCCTCGCATCATTTGCCGATTCGGAGTATAGGGGTACCAATTCGGCAGTGGACATGCAAGCTATCATAGCTGTGCACCAGCACAGGTGGTAGAATTTGTTTCAAAGTTCAAGAAATACCAGAGAAAGGACGTGGCTAATAGGAATTTATTAAGTAGCAAGACAGTGAAATGGGGGTTAGTAGTGAATGCGATTGACCATTTTAAATAAAGTCATTAACAAAGCTGAGACATTTAAGTAGTGAAGTAATAACGCGTGACCAAATAAAGGAGTAATGAGTGCTGGAGGTGAGATAAGCAATGAAAGTGAAGAGAAGAGATGGGCTGGAAGATGGTGTGAAAAGACACATTGGTGTGGCAATCACTGGAGCTAGTGGTGAGAGTGTGGCATTGGTTGATGGTGTGGGAAGCTGCGTCGCATTGGTCGTCGTCTGCGCTTCCATTGATGCTGGATGGTTAGTAGGAGCTGTCAATGGTTAGTTTGTATTGAGTGTTGCCGGAGCCTGTGTATTAACTGCATCATTAATTGGCGGTTCCGGTGGGTGAGTTGCATCGATCGTCTCTAACGCCAGCGTTGATGTTGGAGGGTTGGCAGATTCTATCGATGGTTGAACTGTGCTGAGCATTGCGGGTGCTTGTGTTTGAACTGCATCATTGGCTGACGATTCCGTAGGTTGTGATGCACTGAACATCACAGGAGCCAGTGATGAACTTGCGGCATTAGTGACCGCTGAATTCGATTCCGTTGCACTGGACATTATTGAAGTCTGTATTAAAACCGTGGTATCGGCAGGCGTTACATGTGGCTCTGTGGCATTGGGTGCCAGTGAATTTAGTGCTAATGCCATCAGATTGGTGGATGGTGTTGAATTCTTGGTTGCATTGTGTGCTACTGGCGCATGCGTTGAAAATGTGACATTGGTAGGAGACGAAGTGGGCATCGTCGCATTCCCTGCTACTTGGACCTGTGTTGACGCAGTTGTATTGGTGACAGATGGCATGGATTTCATCGTAGTGGGCACTTTTGGAGCCTGCGTTGCCGCTGTGACATCGGCGGTGGTTTGGTGTTCGGCCGTTGCATTAGGTGCCGCTAAAGCCTGTGGTGGCACTGGTCCATCTACCATTGCTCCTAACACCTTCACTTCCATCATCATCTTGTAGGATGCGCCCCTATGCGCAAACAAGCCAAGAGTGAGTGTCAGCATGAAAAAGGCTTTGAATGTCTGCATAATGGTCCTGTGTTCTACGCAGTTCTTTTCCAGCTCTAGTTGCATTTATAGCCTGAGTCAATTCGCAGATATCCTTTCTGAAGTCTTAAGATGATACCGCCATCTGACCCACTTTCCGATTCGCCGATATTCTACAATTTGTTTCTTCCATTCCCGCACGTGTGCACTTGCGCATACACAACAATATCTCATATCAAATATCGGCTTCAAACACATCAAGGGTGAAGACCCGGCACTTCTAGAAAAGCGAGAATTTTATTCATGGAGCGAAATTGATAGCAGCCTTTACTACATTTTCAAATAACCAATATATATTATTTGTTTGTACAACTTATGTGGACTTCATCCTGCTCTATGATCTCAAGTAACTCGAGGAACGTATGACATTTTGCGCTTGAGCCATTCGTCCCAATAAAATATACGAAAAATTTTGAGCCACTCGCTTTTTGTGGTGTTCAATAATGTTTTGCCTATCTCCACGGCGTACAATGCGCATTTTTAAACAATAAAAGCGGAATTGTTAGCGCACTACAATTGAGCCACTTGATCCCCTGTGGACCATGGTATCATGCCACGCAGGCAGAATAATCCACGTAGAACTGTTTGTTGGATTCCGTGACCCACATTTGCAATGGATGAGAGGGAACAAGTTGCGGGTGTGTTGAGGCTGACCTCAGTGTAAATCACCTCTGGGTGTTTCCAAAGCCAACGTTTCACTCTGTTGCACCAACCAACGATAGTGCTTGTGAGTGAAACAATTGCACGTAGTGGAAGGATTTAGCTAAGTAAATCGATTCTCGAGACAATGTGTGCAGCCGTATAGTCATGAAAATAGCTGCCCAAAGTGGCAGAGTAGTGTGAGATGGGAATGTAATTGCGGGTGCGCTGCAGGACACGTGGATGATGGGTAAGGGAATTGAGCCGGTTGCATAAGGAGCATAAATGCAGATATTTACGTCATTTTGCACGAATGGTTAAGTGCCAAGTCAATTAAGTAGAATGGCTGCAGTCAGGATAACTGAATGCAGTTACCACCGGCTACAGTTCTTCACGAACGCAGAATGTGAGCACGGTGAATTTTGAGGCAAAATACTTATGATGGCAAATTCACCTTTACAAATGGCCAACTATATCCCTGCTACTATGTCATGAACTAAAAAATATACCTTTTAAAATGCATCCCGCTCCCGTCTTACCAGTCCCAGGAGCGAAAGCTTCAGTTAAATCCACCTGAGTCCATTTATAGCTTTGGCCTAGTTACCTCATTCTAGCAGATACGGACCAGACACCTTCATAAATTGGACATCATGCGACTGCACCGAGAAGGGAGTTTGCGACTATATAGAGCAGTAGACAGCATCCACACAAATGTAGCATGACTAGTTTGTTGGCTATTAGGATCCGGCCGAAAATGTACGCGGCCAAAACATCACTTATCAGGGGACCAGACTTAACTCAGACTAAAATAAAGCACTCTAACTTTGACTTTGTCACACTCTACTGCCCATTTTTGGCTTCAAAGTCGCAATGAGAAGCCATATAACAAAGAGCACTCTAGTCACCGTATATTTTTATTAAAGGAAGCCAGAAGCAAAACCTAGAGAAACTGGTGGCAGCCTGTTTGGGGGGAAAATTTATCAAGGCGCATCACACAAACCAATAATATTTCCTCGCCTACTTACGTAATATCTAGGCTGTACTATGCTTTTTTTCCTTTTACTCCAAACCACTCTCTAGTTCCCACTCCTCCTACTTCCACACA
>LWMJ02000222.1:0-12112 GCA_001693035.2 Taenia asiatica | reverse complement strand
TTCACTCGCGTCTTTTTACTGAAGTACTGAGCATGCCGGTTGTCAGCAAGATCTCGACAAAAACTCAGGTAAGATTTTTGCACTATTTAAAATGTACTTAGTCAATGAAGAACTAAACGATTTAATGCAAACAAGGAGGTTTGGCTTAATGTTGGAGAATATGGGATCTTAGGTATGCTAAACACGTGAAGCAAACTGCAAGGCCTGTCGAAATGCATTAAATAGGACGTCTTGAATTAAGACAGTTAAAGCTTAGGGAACCAACAATACCATGGAACACGCCTCCGAACGAAGTGCTGCATCATTATTTGGTCACAGCACCTAATAATTGCAAGCATTCTTAAACTTGCTTTTAAATTAATGAGGTGGTTTTCTCTGCAGAAGCATGAAACCAATGCCATAATTTGTGGAAAATATCCCTGCATTTTATCCGAGTACTGTATAATAGGCCTTGAGGTCATGAAAACAGACAGAGGGTTACAGGTTTTTATGGTTATGATACCGCGATGGCAATAGGGACTGGTTTTATCCATGAGCATACCATCAACGACTCCGAGGTTGCTCAGTTGCAGTTCGCTCCAGCATGTGTCAAATAGAATTACCGGTTGACAGTTAACAACCGATTGCTTATGTGATTACACCACAGTTCACAATTTTATACCTGATCGGCAGTAAAACTATCTCTATCCTAGCCTCAATCATACCATCAACGACTCCGAGGTTGCTCAGTTGCAGTTTGCTCTAGCATGTGTCAAATAGAATTACCGGTTGACAGTTAACAACCGATTGCTTATGTGATTACACCACAGTTCACAATTTTATACCCGATCGGCAGTAAAACTATCTCTATCCTAGCCTCAACCACACCAAATGGATGAATTCCAACACACGTTAGCTGCACAGACTTTCCATTACTTTGCACGCCTACGGATCTGCCATTCCATTAAGCCACTTCAAGGGCATTTGTCACACAATAGTTCAACACTCCTCTCATGCGCTCATGCTCACAAATGGCCCCGCCATTGCAGTTACACTCTAGCAAGGACGATGAATGTGTTGCAAAGTTCAGTATCAGTATATGCGTTTGAAGCTATTGCAACGCATGGAAACAAGAGTGCATGCTACAGAACAAACACTAAATTACCTAGGGTATCCGTAAGGAGTGGCACATTTCCATTGTAAAAAACTACATTTGCTTGCCAATCCGGACTTCTATCAATCCACGTTGAAATGCCGCTCCCTAACGCTTCCAGTGTATTAGTTCGTTCAATCATATTTTCAATCCACGTTGAAATGCCGCTCCCTAGCACTTCCAGTATTAGTTCGTTCAATCATATTACTCAATTGCATACAGTAGCAAGTACTTCGGGAAAACGTGGTGTGGCTTGAAGGAAGGCGAGCGACTTCACTGGTGGTTTTACCTTTGTCAACGATTTGCACAATTAAGAAACAAGCAGCCCAACCCCCTTTCAAGCAAATGCGCAGATACTTAGCAACAATTTTACCGCCTTAGGGTCCCTAAAAGGCACAGTCACAGCCACTTGTAACTACCACCGCATCTATGCACACTGGAGGTGACATATGCTGCGTAAAACATGCCGCTTTGAAAAAAATACACCCTTTCTTGTCCATTTTCTTTTGCTCTCACTTCGACGATTACTGACGATTATTACACCATGGCAGATGAGCGTTAAGACGACTCTGTCAACGCGTCACCTAGAAGAGCTATTCGAATATACTTAGCCGTTCACCAGTGCAGTGAGTCACCAAGCCTTGTTCGTCTTCACCAGCGTGTTCTCCACCAGCAGTTTCACATTCCACGAAGGCCTTTTAAGGCCGTAGGTGCTCGATCAGCTGTAAAGAATTTTACAATTTATTTAAATGCTCTAGTCGTAACCTTCTACATTGTGACAATTCTCACCACTCTAATACTCTGCCCCGCGGAGACAATAATTTTTAGAAATTAAGTGCTGTAATGAGTGATTGAAATAAAGAGAATGGCAACGGCGATATTTGGCCCCACCAACTCCTCATAAGTTTAGGTAAATGTCACACTTTAAAAACGTAACATTTGTTCGGAAATGAATCCAACGTAATAGCCTTTCAAATGGTAAGGTAGGCGTAATTTTTCATCTACGCACGTTGGGTCAGTTTTTTTGCACATTTTACTCGCGTCTTTTTACTGAAGTACTGAGCATGCCAGTTGTCAGCAAGATCTCGACAAAAACTCAGGTAAGATTTTTGCACTATTTAAAATGTACTTAGTCAATGAAGAACTAAACGATTTAATGCAAACAAGGAGGTTTGGCTTAATGTTGGAGAATATGGGATCTTAGGTATGCTAAACACGTGAAGCAAACTGCAAGGCCTGTCGAAATGCATTAAATAGGACGTCTTGAATTAAGACAGTTAAAGCTTAGGGAACCAACAAAACCATGGAACACGCCTCCGAACGAAGTGCTACATCATTATTTGGTCACAGCACCTAATAATTGCAAGCATTCTTAAACTTGCTTTTAAATTAATGAGGTGGTTTTCTCTGCAGAAGCATGAAACCAATGCCACAATCTGTGGAAAATATTCCTGCATTTTATCCGAATACTGTATAATAGGTCTTGAGGTCATGAAAACAGACAGAGGGTTACAGGTTTTTATGGTTATGATACCGCGATGGTAATAGGGACTGGTTTTATCCATGAGTATACCATAAACGACTCCGAGGTTGCTCAGTTGCAGTTCGCTCCAGCATGTGTCAAATAGAATTACCGGTTGACAGTTAACAACCGATTGCTTATGTGATTACACCACAGTTCACAATTTTATACCCGATCGGCAGTAAAACTATCTCTATCCTAGCCTCAACCACACCAAATGGATGAATTCCAACACACGTTAGCTGCACAGACTTTCCATTACTTTGCACGCCTACGGATCTGCCATTCCATTAAGCCACTTCAAGGGCATTTGTCACACAATAGTTCAACACTCCTCTCATGCGCTCATGCTCACGAATGGCCCCCGCCATTGCCGTTACACTCTAGCAAAGACGATGAATGTGTTGCAAAGTTCAGTATCAGTATATGCGTTTGAAGCTATTGCAACGCATGGAAACAAGAGTGCATGCTACAGAACAAACACTAAATTACCTAGGGTATCCGTAAGGAGTGGCACATTTCCATTGTAAAAAACTACATTTGCTTGCCAATCCGGACTTCTATCAATCCACGTTGAAATGCCGCTCCCTAACGCTTCCAGTATATTAGTTCGTTCAATCATATTACTCAATTGCATACAGTAGCAAGTACTTCGGGAAAACGTGGTGTGGCTAGAAGGAAGGCGAGCGACTTCACTGGTGGTTTTACCTTTGTCAACGATTTGCACAATTAAGAAACAAGCAGCCCAACCCCCTTTCAAGCAAATGCGCAGATACTTAGCAACAATTTTACCGCCTTAGGGTCCCTAAAAGGCACAGTCACAGCCACTTGTAACTACCACCGCATCTATGCACACTGGAGGTGACATATGCTGCGTAAAACATGCCACTTTGAAGAAAAATACACCCTTTCTTGTCTATTCTCCTCTCGCCCCCACTTTGATGATTATTGACGATTATTACACCACAGCAGATGAGCTTTAAGACGACTTTATCAATGCATAACCTAGAAGAGCAGTTCGAAAATATTCGGCCGTTCACCAGCACAGTGAGTCACCAAACGTTGTTCGTCTTCACCGGCGTGTCCTCCACCAGCAGTTTCACATTCCAAAAAGGCCTTGCAAAGTCCTAGGTGCTCGATCAGCTGTGAAGAATTCTACAATTTATTTAAATGCTCTAGTCGTCACCTTCTACATTGTGACAATTCTCACCACTCTAACACTCTGCCCCGCAGAGACAATAATTTTGCAGAAATTAAGTGCTGTAATGGGTGATTGAAATAAAGAGAATGGCAACGGTGGTATTTGGACCACCTAATCCTCATAAGTTTAGGTAAACGTCACACTGTAAAAACGTGACATTTGTTCGGAAATCAACACAACGTAATAGCCTTTCAAATGGTAAGGTAGGCGTAATAGCCTTAACTTAACAGTGCTTGATTGTTGGAGATGGTGTGATCCGTTATTCGTAGGGGACTAGACAGTACCACCCGTTTGTTTGCGTAAGTACAAAATTTAATTGTAAGATTATGATGGTAGTATTGGTAGCAAAATTGAGCGACGGAGTATTAGTATCTCTGCCGAATGTTTAAGTACAATAATTTCGCAGTTATTTCAAATCTAATTGCAGTTGGCTCAAAAAGACAAGAAATGCAATAAAATGAGCCTGAACCTAATTGGTAGCTACATCAGACCACATCTTTTCTTTCCTTAAAACCTCTGCTTCACAACATTGTATAATTGCTCATTTGGCTACTAGTTTTAATGTTTTTTTACATTGGCATATGATTCGCTCTTCGGGTGCGTGAGGCCCCCGGGTTTAAATCTCGGCTGAGTCCATAGGTGTCACTCTCTAAAAATTACTCATATGACATATTCAGGTTAATAGGATTAAGAGCTTAGCTACCCGCGTACACGAAACTCTAATCGAAGTCGTCTCACCATGCCTGCAAGTTTATTTCCACTGTCACCCTCTGTAAGTAATCAGAGGCAGTGTGCGCCTTGCTACTTTCACGTAGTCTCTATTAATTTGCGATGTCAAATGAACCTAGGCCAACTTCGGGAAGCTTTTGTTTCAAGGGTTTAAAATAAGGAAAGGTAAAACTAGAATAACTTTAGTCACCATCAGGGTAAAAATGACTGTTTTACCAATTTGACCATAATCACTTTAAGAGTAGAACGTAAGGCTATCGCGGCAGTGACCAGAGTGAGTAACTGCTATATTAGATGTGCATTAGTATAAATGCGACTAAGAAACTGATATACTCTGGTGGGCTTGCCGGTTAATCCTACCCTACGAATGAGCGCTTATCATATGTATATGTGTACATCTATTTATCCACCCATCTGATGCCATGCTATAGTGAACGTTACAAAATAGCTGCTGTTGCTGTGAAGACTTGTGGTCTTCTATTTGCGTTGTCCAATGGCGTTGATGTTTTTATTGCACGACATTCCTAGCGATTAATGGAAATTGCTTCGACCGCTGCCATTTGGTTTGCCATTTCAATAGGAATGAGCTTTGGTCGATGAGGCTTAATTTTATCGTAGAGACTTAACTCGTTCAAGTACTCCTTACGCACTTCTATTATTTCCTCACTGATTGATAAGTGCCTACTAGACCCTTCCTGCAGAGATGGGCAGAGTATCCGCATCCTAGATGTATGTGCGTTGGTCAATTTAGGATAAGATATTAGGGCCCGTTAAGGATGCTTTCGCGCTAACATTGGTAACATTCATCATGCCCAAAGTGAAAGTGAACGAGCACTATGTCATTTTATTTGCTTCTGACTTGGCAGTCCCGTCTGTGGCACTACCTATTCGCTTTGTGCATTCTCATCCGGCTCCTCTACGGCGTTAATCGAGGACTTGATGGAACGAAGCTCTTAGTGAACATGACCCCTTTCCTCTAAAAATCGTAGGCGTCTCAGCGTATGGGGTAGCAAAAGAGAAAATTCCGAATAGTACAACCACAATATTTATTTCATGGATTTAGCATGACCAACTCGCTTGGAACGGGGTTTAAATGGAATGAGCGTGGAACAAAACACTTAGCAAGTAAGCTTTTTTCATTTCATAATGCTGTTAATCCTCACTGTTGCTCAACTTTCTATCAACCGCTTCAATTCTTTCTGACTGAGAACTTGGGTCAAGAGATCTAAAGATTCATTCACATCGGTTATTGTTTCTTTGACAGATGATGAATTAGGATTTGATTATTTAGGCATGACTGCGTTTCAAACAGATTCGCATAACTGCCCTTTTCTCTAGATCTCGCATGAAAGATTCCACATCTGTGGCTTTTGCGGAAGAACTCAAGGCTCTAAAGTAACAAATTAGACAAAATATGTCGTTTATCACGGGGAGTTCCTTTTATTTGATTAGGATTTTACGGCCTGGAGGCATTTGTTGCTGCAAATGTGTAATCGGGCTTGCTGTTAATTCTTGTTTGCATTGAAGTGAGCAGGCACTCAATCTTCTGAATCATTGAGCAATAATTGCTTAACAAGCCACAAGTGGCCGTATTTGGGCACATCCTGTAACAATTAGACCCTCCCCACTTCCATCAGCAGTGGCTGCTTTAACGTCAAGTACCGTTTTGAAACTTCGAATGAACAACAATTAGTATAAAGGCCGGAATATGCTTCAAGCAAACCTTGTATTAAGAGCATGATATTAACTGCTTGTGAGCAAGATTTGTAGGTTTGATGGTTCCTCATCCCCAAAGGAATTGGACAGTTGGTGTGTTAAGCGCTTGTAGCCGACGGACTCAGGCCGTGTTCCGGAAGACTCCAGGCCATGAAAGGATACCTGTGCATCTCAATTCATTGGATCTTAAATGCTGTGGTATTATCTCTGCTTAAATTATCGTTACTCAGAGAAATCTTGTGCCACCGACATCACCAGTCATGTGTGGATGACTGCTTCGTCTCCAAGCATGCTGCTGAGTTGTGCTTAGGCCAAGACTGCCACTACTACTCATGACCTTCCGGTTGTTGTTGTTGATATTTTGTAAGATTCTTAAAAGACAGCACTGGTGATAAACGAGTTGGAGTGAGCAATAATGGCTTCGAGATGAGGTAGGCTCCTAGTTAATCGAGAAGTGGCCACTGTGAGATGGGCAGTCCGTGCGGAAGGCCTTTCCAGATTATTCTGCGCCTTGAAACGACGCCTGTGCCTTAACAGCAAGTAAGTATATTCAATATTCTCAAAGGCATGTTTGGGAGACGCCAATATGTGTATGGATAGAGAGGAGACATGTAAATCAGCCTTTGGTGAGTAGAGTGCATATGGTTTTACTGAGCATAAATTGTGGTGGTTAAATTATTAAAAGATAAATGGTCAGGAATGTGTTTTGGCGACACCAGGACCGAACGCTACCTTGCATCAATGTACCGAAAACATAAGTCACTCCTGAAGGAAATTTGCCTGAGTGCTTATTAAAACGAAATTTCGCCCCATCTATTGCTACACTGAAGCTGAGCTCTTGCCCTGAATCCAAACCAGACATTCCCAGTGACCCAAAAACACGCTACGAAACTATTCCTCAGGAGACTTAACGCGATATCGCAAGTTAAATATCCTGAAGGATCGGACATTATGATGCATTAAAAGGTAAGGTAAAAGACAACTTGAAAGCTTAAAAGAGGTCCGGGATTGATATTCTGAATAATCAGTAAGACTGGAGCTGTTAAAATTGGTAATCGAGCTGCGCTCATTCAAGTAGCAATAGTAACCGATAAAAGTGTAGTGGATGGTGGACACATAATACAAATAAACGACAAAGTCATGCGTATCGGATCGCTTCTATGAGAACAGGTGCTTGCAATAAGCCGCCAGCGTTAGTTAGGGGTCAAGCGCGCTGGACACTTATGCACGTTTGATTAACTGACATGGCTCTTAACTTTACCAAACTACTATGTCAGGGTATGTAAAGGCATGCAAGTAATCAATTTGAAAACAACCGCTCATTTTATTGAAAACAACATGGGATCCTCGCTTTCGGTAGCGCATCTTTTAAATGTTAGCAGTTAACACCCCTCTCTTACTCAGTTCTGGAGAAGTAGGAAGTTTACTTTTGTAAATCGTCATGAAATTCAGCTGAACACTCCCTTTACCGTTTGATAGTCACAGAATGCTGACACATTCGGCCTTTATGTTGGCTCCGATCCCTCGACCAATGCATTATTTCAGGAGCCACTAAGTTTCTCGTAAATAATGCCTGCTAAAATTAGCATCTACTGCAAACACTAGACTGCCAGAGGTGCCTCAACTCCAAAAGGCAACACTGTTAATATAAAGTACAGGGATATTTGGATCCCGGGATCCTGTACAATCTCTTCTACCCAAATAGAGGTGCAATTTATTTTGGGAATCAAATGAAATGAAAAAGATTTAATAGATGCAGGCACCATCTTTGCCCACATCTGCTTTCATGTGTTGGCACTTTTTTAAACATTTAAGAACCCTGTGCGGTAAAATATGAGACACTGACAGCTTGCTAAAATAGCCATCTTAATCGCATCAGCACATCTTTTCCTTTAAGGATTCTGGTAAAATCACTAAAACGTTCAAGCTGCATGCTTGGCCCTCCAAATTACAGCCGTCAACCTGCTTGTGTTGTTACCATCTGCATTCATTAGAGAGATAGGAGACAAGTCAAAGATAAGCAATTGGGGGAGAAATCGGGGCACCTTTGTTAAGGAGATACCGTTACTCTATCTTTTGCAAAATACCCATTCGTTGCCCTACTTGCAGAGCTGCCATCATTTCACATGGTATACACGAGGACTCTTTCTGCTTGCCTTTTTAAGCAACAGTTGTACACTGTCCAAAGAATTAATTTTACCTTTCAACCTGCGTAATTCGACCACCAATATCAAAGAGATTACAAATGCAGCCGTTGAAGACCAGACGCAAACCTTAACTGAGATGTTTTTCTATTATTATTTTGAAGGGTTTTTTACAAAATGGCTGACAGCGTTTGCGTTGGAAATAATCGCCTTCCATCTCGAGGCCAAAGAGTATGATTTGCGCCTTAAAATATTTGGTAGCATTGTGATACGAACTCGTAGGTAGGAGGTCGGTGGTGCTGGTTGTCAGGCCATGGAAGTGCGTAGAGCCGAGCTATGGTGAGGAAGGTGCGGTGGGAATAGAGGTTAGCGAGGATCCACCAGCCAAAACCGCCAGAACAGCATGGTAGCAATCAGTTTCCAAGCTACAGCATTTGCTATAATGTCGCATGCGCATAACACCTCTGCACCCCACCGACAGTTGCAGCAGTACCTTCACTCGACCAACGTGTGTGTTCACGTGACTGCTGCTGGTAGAATTACGGTAAACACAATATGCAATGTGATGATGCTGAGGTAACCGACTATAAGTATTGCAGTGCCATAGCAATGGTAGCGCGTCTGACTCCAGTTCAGGAGGTTGCGTGTTTAAGTCACGTTGGGGTCAGTGCCTATGCCCTTCGACTCCCACTTTTCCTTGTCACTGCCAACAGCAGTTTCTGATCACCTAAACGCTGTTTTTGTACCTTCGTCTTAAGGATTGTAGGGACCTAGCAAAACATTGCCCTTGTACAACTGGCTGTTTGAAAGAATGGTCATGAAACGAGGATTACTCCAACGCTGGGAGGAACCATTAATCGGCAGCATGAAGTGTGGAACCAACTATTGAGTAACGGTTTTGCTTGTTACTTGACACATGGCATGCCACTTCAGAATGCAATCCGAGTCTTTGGTCCCGCTGTAACAAAATAACTCTTCACAGGGTTGATGGCAGCTGAGTCGGTAATCGCGCTAGAGCTTAGACCAAGAGACCACGGAGACCTGACTGCAACTCCGGCCGCCGCGACGTCGTTACACTCATATAGTGATCATAAAAGTCAAGTCGGAAAGTGGGTAGACAGCAATTTTAAGGCAGTGATTAAAAATTTGGCAACGCTGACTAAAAATTACCGGAAAGTTAAAAGAACATCGTTTTTTATGCCTTAATTTGATAACCTTTTCAAGTAATTTGATTCAACGTGTGCGAGATGTAGCCCCAAAGGCAACTCATAAAGGAGTGGACGAGCAGAGTCGCACGCGTTTAGCGAAGGAGACCTTTTCCTCGCGACTATACCTAAAATTATGCATATCATTCAAAAATGTATAAGGTTTGGCCTGGTGCCCAAATTTCGTCTTTAACACGACCATTACTTTCGCACAACCATGTGACGATTGCATTTTTGTTTAAGTTCTTTAGACACAATCCGGTGGTAGCATTGTGCCAAAATGGACAAATATATTTTAAATTTTACCTGGCAGCATCGACCACGTTCTCAATAAAAATACCCAAGCTAATCACTCCTAGCTCTTCGCTATGAACTATTTTTCAAAGGAGGCGCAAAGTTGAAGCTTCGCCTCCCCGGGTAAAGGACCAAAGTACTCGAGATCGACCGTAATTTAGCTTAACTTGGCAGAGTATCGGCTATAACTTTGCAGAAAGAGGGCTTAGAAAAGATGCGAGTTGATTCAGCTTAATGCGGATTAACACGCTCTTCCTTCCAGACTTGACTAAGGGTCGGCGACCTGACGCATTGGCCAGCCAGACAATACAGAAGCACTGCCAATCGTTACCGCTTAAATAGTATGAGGTGAGCCAGCTGAGGATATAGTTAAGACTCCAAATAAGTAGCTTTCTTTCATCCTTTATTTCCGCATTGAGGTCCTTAGGGGGGTTGACTTGACGAAGGACCATGCAAGCTGCCCGAAGAAAGCACCAATCGAGCGTTGCTCGGATCGACACCGGGTCGCGTAACGAGGAAGACAAAATAAGGAGCCGACTCATGGTGGGCTATGATTGCGTGGTGGCAAAACTTCCTTTTGGATATGGCACCACAAATGTGAATTTCGATTCTCAAGAGATATATGATGTGGTCAAGATTGGGTAAAAGGAATTTTTGTTATAACTGCATCGTAATTTAGGGAGACTTTTCCTCCCGGTAGTTTTGTGCAGGCTGAATTTGCGAGACCCTGGCCTCTGCGATTCGTGGTCTGGGCTAAACACAATTTGCATTCTCCTACTTCAGATACTACTTGTTAAGTCCCAACGCTTGCCCGTGCGTCTCATCCTCCGAAGGCCTCTCATCACAGTTTCAGCTTTGGCTTCCATATTTGAAACCACTTAAAAAGCATCTAAAATAATAGAAAAGGGATTTCTCAAGCAACGTTCCAAAGAATGCCCCTTGTCCTGCGCCATTCTTGGGCGCCTATGGCGGGTTAATTTAGAAAATAGGGTGACGCAACCACTTTGGCTTATTGTGTCTTCATGAGCATGCCCTCTGCTACGCTTTGCAACCAGTCCACCATATCATCGAATTGGTATCCACAGTGCTCCACGTAACGTAGGTTGGGCACATTTCACTTACATTAGGTATCAGCGAAGACCGCCAACACCTCTCGTCCGAGGCTCCCAGCATTTTTTTTCACCTTGATAGTGTAGACGCTAAAATATCATATAGAAATATGTTTGTAGCAAAGAGTTTCAGAACATTGGATCCTTAAGTGATTTAACACTATCTTGGTACAACAAGGCCTCAACCCTATTGAGGATGCACTGGATCGTCTCAGATGTCCCTTTGGCCTCTATTCCAGAAAGGGTCATTTCTCTTGCCGCCAATTTGTTAGAGGGTGCAAAGAATCTTGCTTGCTGTGCGTATTTTTCTAATGATATCTATAGAGCTCGCTCAAAAATAAGGTGTATGCTAAAACATCATCAGTTTTCTCCAAGTTCTGTGTCTGAGACAGGGCGTCTACAATGCTAATATGCACCTCCTTTTCTGTACCCCACTCATCATATCAATGAACGGTTTCTACCCTTTGATGCCTTCATTGGAGCTAGTATCCGAGTAGCCATTTTCAGAATGAACTTGATCGCTATTCGGCAAATTCTATAGTCCCTGAATATTGTATAAATAAGGGGTAGTATACGTTAAATGCTTGACTTTTCTAATCCCACTCATTTAATGGGCCTAGTACCCCCGTAAAATACTAGCGGAAGTGCACTAAGGTAAAATGTTGCATGATAAGGAAATCGCGTTATGAGCGCGGAGTAGCAACATGAATGGTTAAACACAGAGTAGGACTAAAGCCAAGATAAGATAGAATTGAAGAAAATGTTGGTAGCGCCAACCACCCCTTCTTGAGGTTATCATCCTCTAATGACCAACCAGATAGTTTAATTTGGTTCATCAATAAAGCAGTCATTACCCTGCGCGTTGTAGTCTATTAGCCGTTTCAGAGATGTTAAACTTCTGTTAAGGCGTTCACAGACTCTTTGCTTCCCCTTGCCCTTCCAACCGACAGCACTGCTTCAACAAGACGATTTTACAGAAGGCAACCCGCTCGTGTGTGAAGGATCGCAAGCTGACTCACCTGCCTTATTGCTTGCAGCTACAGTAGTCTTCAGTCCTTAT
>LWMJ02000221.1:84524-112054 GCA_001693035.2 Taenia asiatica | reverse complement strand
AATAAGATGACGCCGAGATATGGTTACCAGAATGGGGTGAGTTAATGCCCTCATCTCACAATTATAATGCAAAAATAAGTAAGGAAAACAGTGTGCAGCACGAGTGTGTCGGCTGATCAGAATCTTTCATTGCGAACTTCCAGGTGGATCACACCGGACTTATGTCCGTCCATGCCAACATTCGTCTCAGCACACATACGAATCGAGAGTTGTAAGAAAACAAAAAACAGCCCTTTAATCAGTGAAGAATTCTCTCTAGCAGCAGCGGTGAGTTGACTGCTACGCTTGAATAGATTCGCTCAGGATGACTATGCTGTCATGTGCTAGACTGGAGGCAAATTTGAACCACCAACAGTGACTGCAACGTGGGAGCCAATTTGTGATGTCATTGGCACCATCACAACGAGGCTGGCACTAACAGCAATGGCCTTCTTGTAAGTCTTAGCTTCTCAGAAAGTAAACTGACGGGGCTGACGGGATAATCACAGAAAATACGGCTTCTCTGGCTTCTAGCTAGCGTGCCGTGTGTAATTCGCAAGCTTTTTTTATGCTCAAAGTCTGTGCCGAACGATTGTGGTTATTGCATTAATGGGCAAAATTGATTAGCCTTTCTGGCGAAGAATATAAGTGGGTGCTATTTGACATAATGGAAAAGGTGTTCCGTATAAACCTTAAATTTTCTATAGTCTTCAATGTGCATATTAACCTGAAATTTTGAGAAATTAGCGTAACAAACTCTTATCCTTTAAAGGCGTGCAAAATTTAGGCATTCTTGTTTTAAGTTAAGCAATAGATTTTTGCAAATGGGATGCAGAGTCTATAGCCAAAAACATGAAGACACAAATGTTCTCTACTAGAATGACTTCTTCCTACCTTTAATATTACAAATAACATTTGGCTTTTAGTTATTGATAAAAATAACATAGAACAAGTTGCATCGTTGTAAACATGCAAAACTAATTTAAGCTAAGAAGAGATGATGCAAAAATGGATGGTTTTGCGCAAGTCGCAGAGAACTTGTAGGCAAGGCATAGTTAACATCAAGCACTTACTTATTTTTTCGTTTATACTACTAAGAATTTTGCTACAATACACAAGTGACCGAAAAATCTTCTATCCTATGCTCATGCCACTGCTCCTCATAAATTCGCCTTTTAGCAACAAAATGATATAAGAGTGGTATCTAGAAGGTCAGCAACTACTAAATTGGCTCTGAGGTTAGGTTTCAAAGCAAAATTATAAATTGTGGAAACTTAAATGCTTGTGCAATCAGCTGAGGAATGTAGGTTAATTGTGGTTGATGACTAGTTTTAATACCTTATAACTACACTTAGTTGCTGTCCATTGAGCCATAATTATTGCGTTAAAGGGACTTTCAGTCTCAGGACACTTGCTGGGATCGGTGTCAGGCAGCCTTTGTGTAAGAAGTAAGGTGGTATGTCCCACAAGGATGAAACCTTGCCTAATTTGGCTGCATGGCTAAACCTAATTCTTACAGATGTCCAGCCAAAGTGCCTGCTACGATGATTCGAAATAAGCTGCGGCTAATTTCCTCCTTCATTACTGACACATATTTTTAACTTTATATCGCTAGCGCATGTCGACTGCCATGTGGTCTGCCTTAGGAGTCCACATAAATTAAAAAGTCATGCTCTGAGTTTGTGCTTGACAAAAAGTAGTTATTGTAATGAAACACATGGTGGACGGATTAGTTAGCATCCGCGGATTTGGTCATTGACCAGGTGTCATTGGTATTGTAATCGCGTCAATCACTTGCCTCTCCAACGAAATGTTATTAAAAGATGCTCTTTCGTGCTGGTCTTTATACGACATTCCAAGTGTGACCCGAAACTCTAAAATATAGTGGGCAGACACCGTGTCAAATCGTTCAAGACGGTAAATACTGCGGAATGCTATAGCACTAACTCAATTTCTTGCTACACAATGTTTGATTTTGTCTTTTTTCGTCTAGCCATAAGTGCATAAAGAATGAGAGCTTAAACGAAAGGGCAAAGTTTCCGTGGCGAATGTTACTCTTTCAGTGAACACTCGTTCAGCAAGTTTTCTGTCGATTGGGCCCCGACACCCTATTTCATGCTTTGACATGGTGACTAATAAGAACGCTATTGCAACTACTTAATGCGTGCCTTAGTTAATTAAATTTAAGTAGTGAAAAAATGTAAGTAGTGAAGTGATTAAAAGCCATCAATTTAAGTGTTTCTGATCAATTTATGTACTCAATCACAAACTTAGTGGGAGAAAAATACCAAGCTTAATCGAACAGAACAAAAATAAATGAAACTATCCCATTAATTTTAGCCTACCTACATGTATTAGGAAGGTGTGGAGGATGGAAGTGGCTAAGAAACCCGGCAGTACATGCTGCATATGTTTATGGCGCATATTTTGATTAAAACATGGACTCACAACATTCAAAGGACCACCATTAAGTGCGCTCAGTGGGCCGGTAATTAAGTGCGGAAGTTCTTTGCAGAGATGGCGCTCTAGTGTGTCGAATGCGGGACTAACCGTCCAGTAAAAGAATTTGACAAGCGAAGTTAACCTGATGATGATGGACTTGTTCAATGACATCTAGCAATTCTTTCCCTACCGTAGGCTACGTGATATAATGGCAAAATGTCCCCCTGTCGGGGAGTCTGCAAACAATCTGTGAGTTATTTAAAAGTCCTTTGTATAGTGTTTGGTTGTAAAATTAGTACGAAAGCGGCCATTTATGTCCACTAAAAGCTGACTTAACAGTCAAAAGTACAATGTGTGTGATAACGAGGCATAATTATTTCACAGTCATAAAATGATAGCTTTTATTTTACCCAGTTTCATAATGGCGGGACTCTTGGCAGGGTAGACGTAGCTTTTGCGATAATCGCCTTTCACATACGTCCTTTGAAAAACGTGCATAATTATTAACAGAATCTCAACAGAAAGCTTAAAGACTTGCCCTATTAACAGGATATTCAACCATTTATAATGGAGCTCAAAAGAAAGCCCACAAGATGACTTCCCATATACGGTTTATGCCATAGGGAAGATCCTACCTGAAGTGCACATGGAGGCCTACTGCCAGATGTGATGGAAAGGAGGCACTGGGGAGACGCCATTGTCACATCTTATTTCAAAACATTAGTGGCAAATACATCAATTAATTTTCAAACACAAAAGGATATACATATAGTTATTTGTGAATTGTTATTTAACAATATTTAAGTAATTTAGTCGCGTTAAGTACATGTCACATCGTGTGCATTATGCATCATATGTGCACACATATGCATATATATGTATCTAAGGCGCTTGTTTAACTTTCAAGAGCATCTAATCAACCGTGTTTGCATAAGTTGGTGCTCTAACCATTCGACCTTAACAAAGGAGCTGAAGGATTTCAAATGGGGTTGTCCATTTACTCTCATACTCTTGCAATTCCATCATCGGTCATCTAACAGGACCTTTACCAGTAAAGAACCATGTATAATGAAGATAAAGATAGATATTGCTTCTGATTTTAGCAAACTGCTGCATAAGTTGCTAATGCAATGGATGTGGTGTTATGTGTAAGAGAGTACTGGCTGCACTCTGGAATAGTAATACGCAAAATATAGTAAAAGCTAAAGAGAACGGGTTACTTTATTGCCCATTTGATTGGAATTTTGGATGCGTCAAAATTATTTAAAATATTAAAGTAGCCAGACCAAAATGTACTCGTATGCTCATATCTACCTTAGAATAGATGTCATCTGGTAATTACTCGCCTCCAACAGTGGGGTGAATTGAAGTTTGGTCATGAGTTCTATTGAAGTGCACACAACGAAAGGCTGTAAGTAATGATTCAGCAAATCCTCTTCGGATAGGCATCTTGCTGTGAGATGCTGCAACACCCAAACGTACAGATTTGACTTTTGCTTGATACGTGTTTTGGTGTTCGGTAAGCCATTTTTCCCACTACTTTGAGCTGGGTTTTTAAACAAGCACGATTTGTTCACAGATCGGCAACGGGGCAATCGCCACGCCAGTTATTAGCACGTTGACAGAGAGGAAACGGATCTTATCTAAGGAAGTCCAAGTGGGCGGCGACTCGGTGCTCAGGCACACTAAACAAATCACTATTGCTTTGCCTCACATTTCGGTTGAATGCCTGTAACGTGACAGCGAATACCTCTTACAAACCCTTTTAAGGGTGCTTTGTCCCTAAATCTTCTCTTAAGTCTTCCTTATATCTAATTAATTTGTGTACACGAAGAATGATTCTGAAACCCCTATCGTGAATAAATGCGAACTCGATGCACACTTGTGTATGTTGCAGGTCTAGACGGAACATTTCACCTTGTGGCACCAAAACAGTTAGAAATGGAGCATTACGTATTCTTCAGAGTACAGATTTGAATGAATGTAGCATGAATGTTGGTGCTGCTATTAGGAGGGGTTTGCAGTACTGGCAGTACTGGATGGTCCCATTTGCGTCGGTGATGCCACTACATCTTATTAAAGGTTAATGAAAGATTTTATCCTTTGTCAATTATAGCCTCATGCCATTCCGCTACATTCAACGTCGACTAGCATTATCACAACTCAAAAATCTAAGTAGCACTAACTCAAACTCTCCCGTTAAAATTCAAAATATTTCAGTACTGCAGCTGACACTTCAATGCAACCTGCAAATACTTTAAGCGAAGTGACCAAACGAATGCGTCAGCATAAATAAGGCAATTTTGACCATGAATGGTACTGGAGTCTCTGCTGTTGCCTCCACCTACAATGTGGCTTAAAAGTGTAGAATGTAATAACTGCAGTGTTTCGTGATCTAAGACGAGCATGGATTCCGTGATTTAATCGTCATTGAAACATCTAGCAAAATTTGTTTGAAGCACATCGCTACACATAAGTGCAGTAAATACTCAGTCCTGTGCGTTGTCTCTTGGACGTTATGGGGTCACAGCCTGAGTCGCCTTCATTTCTGCAGCTATCGCATCGTAGCAGCCCCATTCCAACAGATCAGACCACTTGATGAATTTATGGTGATGACATTTGATGCACCACAGTCGCTAATTCGTTCGTACGGTAGCAAGTGGCGAGCTGTTGTAGCCACTCAGACCCGAAGGAATCTCACAAGACAATGCATCTCGCTTGACGTATCCACCGTTACATTGGTAATGAGCGCTATGATTAATGGCTGATGAGGTGCAAGAGATTCTAAGGTGGCTATGAAATCATCCCTGAGGAAGAACGAAGGGTCTACCATGCATACTATGCAGTCAAAGGCATCGCATTCATTTCCTATCTCTAAATATGTGATATTCATGATGATATTACATTTACCTTTATCATCGGAACCACTGGTCAAGGAACACAGGCACTTACATGTACAATGCACGCGCAATGTGCACCCACTTCGTAATGGGGAGGGGTAAATGAAATGTATGGTGCTCTCAACCGAAGTCCACACTGTTCATCTGACATTGCATGCGCTTGAAATTCAGGCGCAATGCGAAATTGCAGAGTTCTGTGATCTTGATCTTGATGAATACTGGATAAAAAGCTTTGATAGGCGTCAATTTGTTCCTTATGATAACAAATGGCTTCAGGAGCATTGTGAAAAGAAGCTTGAGAAAAGCAGCTGACAGAGGCGCTTATCTAGCCAGGTCTATTGGTCGATGTGCTGAAGCAAAACAGCCGGGAAACGTGGAGTTGAAATGATCCACCTCCAACTTGGAGTACTTAGGCAAAGACTTGCTAAATCCAGAGGGTCGAGCGATTTACATATTTGTAACCCCAATTCAGGTGGAAGGTCAGTAATTATACGACGTGAGTCACTTTTCGCCTAAATTGTAAAGTAGGTGCGGCATTATATGCAGTATGTGGCTAAGATGAATGTGACTTTTGAAATCACAACTATTGCACTAATGAAGAGGAGGAAATGAAGACAAGCAAACAGGAATGAATAGGTCGGGACTATTACAGCATACAATTATCAAGAAGTGCTAGCACAGGCGGACCACGCTACAGTAATGCTGAGGTCTAAGAAATCAGCGTCTCAGAAGAAGGGAGTGAATTGCCTTTACTTTGATTTAAACTCGATAATTTGTTAATTATCGTCTGATTTAAACGTCGTTTGTTAAGATAGACGCAAAAGCACGTAGCGAGGGCACCTACCCAGTTTTGCGCAAGATGTTTTACAGCGGTTTGCCCAGACCACTTGAATTCTTAGCTGTGCAAACAGCAGAATCTCAACTTTAGTTTAGTAGCAGAAATTGTGGCTTATCTAATAATTGTTAACACACACCATAGTTAGAATTAAAAAACTAGGATTTTTAGCACTTATCAAGCCAATGATTCCAATTACTTCCCTCCAATCATCCAATGGCAGAGTAGATTTCACCTCTCTCTGCCTTGGTTTTCTCCAGAATCCTAGTTCCTATATCTTGCAAAAGTATGTATCAATGATAGCAGAAACAGATTACCTTTACCGTAGTCACTAAAGCCGACGCACAATAACTCCTAACAGCCACGGTTTAGGTCGTCATTCAGGTGTGCTTAGTCTTCTAGGTTACATCTCTACTGATTAATCATAAATAGAAGGGATACTTGCAGCGATTTTCATTGATTGCCCCATCTCCCTCTCCTTTGTGTATAATGATGAGTTCTTGATGTCCGTCTTGATGCCGTTGGTGCCAAACAGCTGCATTAAGGGATTTAAATCAACAGCACTCTCGTTAGTTGGAGAACGCCTTTACCAGTAATTCATACATACTGCAGTGCACCCAAGGCTTCCCTCGAACTAAAGAAGGTTCTTAATTTGGGTGCTATGCATATCCTATCGGTGGATTTGGGTCTGGGCTACTTTAATGGTCTGGAGGCAAGTTTATTATTCATTAATCCCCTTAACGAAACTCAGAATTAGACTTGCTACTAATGCATTTTGTTACCTCTTTCCTTCTCTATGCTGTAAGGAAATCACCCATAAGCCATCTATATCAGTCATCCAGTTTTCCCACCGTTGAGACGAAACTAGATCGCAAGAGCACTGATGACTTCGCGAGATTTGGTGTTTCGTCCTGTTGATGTACGATTGGATTTAGGGGCGTAATAACGTGCTGCCTATTACGCGTGCCCAGCATCGTAAGGATACTGGCTAAAGAGCATAAAAATGGAACGCCTACCAGTGCGCGCATTTAAGTTCATGTCTTCTAGCGAACAATCATACTCTGGAATGGCTGTTATTCAGACATTTACTGGCTCATCTCACCAGTACCACCTGCTTTGCAGGCATGTGATAACATCAACTTCTTGCTTTTAATCAGCAACACATACCTCGCCTCCAACTTGCAGATGGACGTTAAAATCAAATAGCAAATTTCGAATTTACAAGATTAAGCGTTAATCGTAGTAAATGGTTGGAATGTAGAGAGGCGAGTGGACACGAGGTGATTGGGCATTCTTGATTACTATCGTAAATTTTGTGCCAACTGGGCAAAAAATCACTTAATATTCCGAAGAACTTGCACGTGCCAGATGCCTTTGAAACCGTTTGTCAGGAAAATATATTTGTGAGTGTTAGCTAGTAATGCCTTCAATTTTGTGCTGATCAAACGAAGTTTGTAACAAACGGACAAGGGACTGCTAAAAAAGTTGGTTTTAATGCGTCAAAAGTCGAATTAATGAAGCTTACCTGCATATTTCAAATAAATCAACACATCTGTAAATAAAAGCACAGAGAAGATAACTGTTCCACTCAGGGGTCGTGGTAACAGCTATAAAAGTGTGCTTTCTTCACATTTTTGATGTTACAGCACGGTGAGTGCAGTACCGATCTTATGAAAGCCTCCATTTTATGTAGAACCTCACAGCACAACACCATCTTCAAAGTTACCACGTATACATAATGTCAAGCTTATCACATACCTTGCAAACAAATGCAGCAAAGCCTAAAACCCTCGGGTGAAGCCCAGAGCTACATTAGAATTACAAGCAGAGCTATCAAGCATATTTGATTTGTTCGACATGGTGCCTGAAATCAAGCAACTTGCATTTTTACCCATGCTCCTCTTTGGCGTCGAATAGCCCATCTGTATCCTCCCTACTGCCTTCCAACTCCTTTAATACGAGGCTTAGCTCCTTCAATACTCTTTACGTCTTTTGAGTCCACGAGTTTTACCTGGCTTGAAGAAGGCGACAGGTAATAAGTCAATAGTTGTCACAGCCATTTTGATTCCCCTAAATTTCAATCAACGAATGGAAATGCCACAAATATGCACGCTTTTCATTTGATCCGTTTGTTGTTCAGTGCGTTGTACGTAATTTACCATTTAGTAGAACATATTTCAGATTCACAAAGCTATTTGGCAGACGAAAACGCTCACATCGCGTGTAAATTAATATAAGCGAAGCGGATGCCATTTTTGGCAGTTAGTTGTTCTGGTGCTTCTGCGTTCCCCTCTTGCCGTGAGTCACGTATATGAAGCCATGCTTCTGCCCCAGATTAAAAGTTTTCGTACCGGCACAAGTTGACAAAATCAGAAGATGAAGCAACATTTCCTCAGTTTCTCGGCCAACTCTGTCCTTCGATTATGGGCAATAGTGCTAAAGCGTTTTAGTAATCCAACACCACTGATAATTTTATGCATTTTTATGGGCTCTATTAAAGAATCTTTTAATAAAAACATGTAAAACGACAAACTGCACTGCAGTTATACCACTCCGCATTTTAGTATTGGATGCTTGCAAACATATTTTGGAGATCATCATTTTTCAATTTGACGGAACAAACAAAACTCTTCGTTGCCTTATTACATTACGATCTAAACTATGCAAATTCGTCCGCCATGAAATCATATGCTTTCACTCAACCCAACTTAGTCAGATCAATGCACTGTTTAAGCGGAAGTTATAATAGAGCTAGTTCTCTTCCTTAAACACCTTTAGGATGGACCATATATAATGTAGAGCAAAAAATTAGTAAGGTTTTATACAAGTATCGTGCATATGTTATATAGTACAACAATACACGGATTATCGAGATACCCCTCGTGGTACCAGCATTCGAACTCATATGTCATGATCACTTACAGCGCCTCCACAACACATCGCTTCCTTTTTAGCCTTGTGAGTGTAACAACTGTTAAGCCGATTAATGCACATTTCTTATTTTACACTTGTCAAGATAGCCTCAGGAGTAAGTGGATTAACTGTAATGTGCAAATTTATTCTATTCGCGCAGGTATCCAATTCCCACTTCTTCATCGGCTTCGTCAATTCATTCATGACGCGGGTTATTGTGATCTTAGCTAAGCCCACCACACGAGACATGACTGCAAAGTCTAGTTCTATACACAGGCAAGTGAGCATGCGCAGAAATCTTATCGTTAGTTCCTAAGGCATTATCCAATTAACAATGCAATTTCACTCATCTTGCACGCGTTCTAGATAATAAATGCTCTTGTCTACTTGTGAGAATGACTCTACTAATGCAATTGTGAAATACTTCTGAAGGCTCTCTCTTTCAGTGCTACTTGGTTTTACTTAAGCTCTTACTGTCCTTCCTAATATCTCGTGCTAAGTTTGTCAACCAGTAAAGTTAAAAATCTTTAATTTGGTCCTTAGCAGTCATTTTATGAAGTCCGCATCACTAATGGGAAAGTAGAAAGTTTAAGCTCCATCAGTTAGATATTTTGGTCATAAGCACCATCAGGAGGATGCGTCTTCATGCCGATGCACAAACGGCCCAGTTCGAATGGCAAGGCGAAAATTGATTTCGAGGTGGCGAATGCCTTCCTGGGATGGTCTTGTTCTAACAGCGAACTTGTCGGCACCAAATCTTTATGTATGCTACGTACATCGTGCCATCCTCTCATCAGTGTTCATCAAAAACCTACTAACCTACCAGCATAGCTACCTGATGGGATTTTGCGCACCGCTCATCTTTGCAAATGCAGCAAGTCAGTGTGGATGCTTTAATAAAGCACGAACAAGCAATTCTTCTGGGCGAAGTAAAGTGCCTGAAAACACATGCATGATAATCTGCCTTTTAATTACTGCACGCATAGTGAGACAGTAGCATCAAATGTAAGCAAGTTGAGGCGGTGTCTTGTCAACTAAAATTAAGGCAGTAAGTGGCAAGTTAACGCAATTCTAATAAGAAGAAATGGGGTTACAAGTGTTGTTTATGCAACAATGTAGGCAGAAAAATGTAAGATCGGGAGCTCTTCTGATCCTATAGCCTGCTAGTTCCTGTTTCCTTCCGAATGCCACTCATCCGATCCTTTACACAACCTGCACTGTATGCCTCGTTAAAGCTGTCTTTTGATGCTTTATATACTAAAATAATTAAAAGTGTGCCTAGAAGTAGTAAAGAAAATGCTGCGTCATCTATTCATAAATGGGTAAACAAATGTGTCCTCATCTTCCTGGGTGGACAGGTTAGAATGCCAGGATCTGTGTTAGATAGCATTAAGAAATAACTTAGAGGAGACGTTTCTACAGCCACAGAAATAGGACGTCAAAACAGATTCATTTCACTCAGCTATTCAGTGTTCTAGTCACAATGCGACTGCCCAACTCGAATTTTCTTCCTAAAAACGCCACATGGAGTGCATCATTGTCATCACGCTTGCCATGTTTACCTGTGCCTCCAGGGCGAGGAGAGAGCAGAGGAAACTAGGGGGGAGAAGGAGGAGGAGAAAGAGAAATAGAGAGTAATAATGTGTTGGCACTAACTACATGAGTGGCTATGTCCACCAACAGTGCAAATAAGAATTGTCCATCACAGTATCCGTACGCAAAGGGATAGGACGTGAAAAGGATTTGCCTTTTTTTCAATAGTCATTATCAACTTTTGGCGGTAACTTTCAAGCTAATTGTTTTTAGAAGATATAATATTTTTTCTTACCTTTACACCAAGCGTACCAGTTGTGTTGCCTGTTTTCATTTTCATAAAAACGGGTTGAAAATATTGTCTGTGAAGAAACAGGACACATGGTAGTTGTAACGTCACCTCAGTTTGCATCGAATTCCCTACATTCCAAGACAATGCAATGTCAAGATTCCATAGAGCTTTTAACCAGGGATCTTGAATGCCAGCGAATATGAGTTAGCAGGGTGGATACGACACGTGCATGACAGCCAGATGGCTGTTTGGCTAGTTGGATGGGTGGCTAGTAAAAATTGACAGAAAGATATGGGCTTGTTTTAGTCTCATGAGTGCATTGTCTATGGTCGAGCATTGCCATTGATAGCGTCTTATTTGTAAGCGCTAGTGGACTTAAAGCGCACCTTCTCTCATGATTGAGGTCCGAGCATTCCAAATGACAGAAGATTGAGCCAAAGAGTAAAATAGGAACGCTTCCTAGTGCTGCAGGCATTTTAGTCTAAGTTGTCACATAACTTTAGAAATCCAATGCATTGCTTGTTTTGATTGTCGAATGCTGGCTTTAATCATCGATAGACAGACAGAACGACTGAATACAACACCACAAGTGGCCACACAAATCAAATCATGATAATTTGCTCTCTTCCTTCACTTGAACACAAGTTTGTCAAGAAGTCTAGCTTGCCCGCGCCTTTGTCAGCCACCAGCCCCTGCTATGGCATTCGAGGAAACCCAGAAGAAGAGATACAGGGCGTTTAGACCTCCACATCAATAAAGGATGCCAAATTTTTGACCATTGTGCTGCTTTTCTTATGCCACTAATTCCAAAGACACTTTACTGATTTCGCTTAACTCATCTTTGTTTCGGCCACATGAAGTCCACTGCTCTGAGGTTGACTCACTGACCATGCGTAGGCGAGGGTATCACCAGTTCCACTAGCAGTTGCCACCATCGTGTCCTTAAGAGTGCCAACTCCAAATCCAGACCTAGCCGAAGAAATCCTGGCCGAAATCTCATCTCGACTACATCGATATATGCCTTTCGTCAGCTGCTTTATCTGACCACCCACGCACTTGTGTCACCAAATGGAGATAGCCTTCATGGGGCAGGGAGTGGCTTCTCGAATTCGTCACGTTTTCGATTTTAACACTAGTTATGTGTGTATTCATTCAGGCATTGCTCTTATTGTATGCCTTTGGCCGGAACACTAGAGTCGTACCATACACCACTGACGGTGTGACACGTACTGGTCCTCATTCCACTCTACGTTTCGATCTATTGGGTAGAGGTTTGATGCACCGTCATGTCAAGTATATGACTGAGCATGAGTGAAAATTCATCACTACTGCAGAATGCAAAATAGCTCGCACAGGAGAATCTTCACTATAAATCATTTGATTTCGGCCAGGGAATTGTTGTGTCATAGTGCAGTTCTGCTTTGAAGCTCTCACGCTAGCTGCCTGATGGTCAGGTGATCACTATTGGTAACGCAGCAACATGGTGACGACAATGCGGCAGAGGTGGTATCGCCTCCAAGCCATCCGCCTGTAGTTCTTTTTTCACTCACAAATGAGCTCACCACTGAAGAGAATCTTCTCGCTATTAGTGATTTCATGTTGCGTGTGTGGTCAGCCTCTGGACAGTACATTATTGCACAGAACCCCACCCGTGAGATAAAACACACTTAATGAAGCCAAATTGTCATTTTTTCACAAAAGGGTTACCTCGCCTGTTTACCAAAGTACACCAACCAGAAATGGCCTACACTAGTCAATTCCAAAGCAAAACGTCAAACAACTGCAGTGCAGTGACCTTTTCATTCTGTCTCATCCTTTTTTCGAAATAGTGCTCATCGCACAGCTGGTGTGCTTAATTTGTTATTGCTTCTCAAGTAAAATCGCCTTGAGCACGCATCGTGAAATACCACAAGGCAGGGTTTGTTGCTGATAAATTTTAGATCGATGTGACGAAAAAAGAGAGTACAGCGCCAACTTGCTTTTACTCTCACTTTTTGATCAAAGCAATACTAATTTCATAGCCTGCGGGTCTTAATTATTATGTTGCATCGGTACTGATTCGCACATAAACGGAAGAAAAACACTAGTCATGGCCTAAGGTTGAAAAAGTCTACATCAAAATGGTAAGAAAATGAAGCACAGTGCGTTCCTTTTTCTAAACCAATCCTCTGTCTTTTCATCCATCCAATCATGAACCCATGCACGCACCCGTTAGATATAAATGCTAGCTGCACAGTGTGAATTAAACCTTAGTTGTGCATTGCTCTAGAGTGATACCTTGTAATTTATACCGTTGCAAATTACAGGGATTCCTTGCGGTCGCTTAGCAAAGTGCACTAGTGGTTTCCACGGGTGTTCTTTTAAACCCATGTAAACATGCAAATTATGACGAATTACTAATTCTATAGAAAATACACAGGAACCCTGTCAATTATTACTGAATATACGTTTGCAGGCTGAAGGGTCAAGTTAATGGCTTATTCGAAAATCGTACTATTGGAGGGTCTGTGTGATCGCTTTTAAAACAAATTACACGATATAAATTATGTCCAAGGTTGTGATGCAATGCGATGGTCTCTTTTACAAAATTACTGTAAGTGAATGCCGATTAGCCAAGACGAAGTAGTCCACCTCCTCTCCTCATAAATGTTAGACTTAAAATTGAACTTAGTGATAAATAGATGTAGTAAATTGAGTCCACGTGAAACACTAGCCAGGGAAGGAGGATGCGCTAGGCTCAGCGTGACTAAAGGGCAAGTTCAGAGGCAAAGTTTGATAGTAAATCACGCGATTTTCGAATAAATGAATGCATTCCAAGTCCTACTTCACCTCCATTCTCTGACGCAGTCTCGTTAGTTTTACCGTTTCGTAAGTGAAATGAGTCACTTGTTAGTTTGGTGAACTACCTTCTTAGCTGTACTACATTTAAACCAAAGTGTTGCGACATGCTATTTCTGTAATGCCTTCATGTCCACTACAAAATTGTCAGTCTCACCAGTATTAATCTGGAACGAAATCACAGCCACTTCTTCCAACCACTGAGTCAACAATACTTGCAATTCCTTAATGTAAACACCGAATCGACGCGATGCGCCATCGGCTACTTTCTTTTACAACCACAATGCTTTTTAGGTTTTCCTCTCGACTGTCGGCTTTCGTTGAACTAAATGTTAAGGAAGTATCTAAACAATGATGGCAGTATACCAAAGGGAGCTTTAGCTATTCGTGAATGAACAACGTGTTAGTTCATGAAATGTCCTGTGCGTTCTTGTCAGTATTTTTGGTGTCTTGAAGACAGTCTTCCTTATAATCCCTGTTACACAGCCTCATCCATTCATCGCCTCCATAACCTGCATTGCCTTTGAATCAGTCATTGCACTTTACAATGACCGCTCGCTTGTTATGTTCTATGCAATCACATGCAAAAGTGCAAACCTTTCAATGTTATTGATACAGTATATGAGTAAAGAGAGAAATACTGAACTCTCAAACATCTGGAATTGGTGAAAGGGCTGAAATACTACGGCTAAGGGCACAACCTCAACCTTAGTATTCTGGGAAGGAGCGAATGCGCTGAACAAAGACATGCCATTCTGAGTAGCGACAAATAAAGGGCTACAGAGGTAACTCGCTTTATTCTATGGTGTGTTTCATTTACGAACGCCTTTGACGTCCCACTTGTGGCCACTCTTGTATCAGCCGAATGCTTCTCGTCTAGCAGACGCATTCTAAGCGATAGTCCGTTCTGCCAGAAGTACCGTGCAGAAAAACATGCGAGTTCGCCAAAATCGCGAATTGTGTGTTTTACTTAGTCACAAAGGGCACCACGATGGGCATATGGGTGATGAAGATAGCGTCGAGCACGCAATCCATGCGAAGTACGCCCATTTGATCGTCATCTACGATAAACAGGTGAATCGCTACTTGTCCATTATGTTTCAAGCAGCGAGTGGACCCAGTAAGCGAGATCAGATGCCGCAACTTGCGAAGACTTCGTAGATTTTTCAATCCCTAACATGGATCCCTCCAGCTTCTCCGTTAGGTTCGCTTAGGTCCTGATATGAGGCACATTAATGTGATGAAAGGAACAGTTACCCTACATTCAGGTATGACCAGCTTTCGCTGACACAAGGCAAAATGAGGAGAAATATGGTTTGGATAGGTAAATGGAACTAACGTCTCCCTATGTATCCTCCATTAGAGGAGCATTTCAAGTTAACGATGCCTGGTAGAACCAGTGAAGAGGAAGACGTCTCTACATATAAACAGGATATGAATTAGGATGGCTGCGCAAAGTAATGCTGATGTTAGCTCTCCCCGGTGCACAAAAAATTCCAAAGATTACAAGTGGAGTTTTGCAAGTTAAAGCTTCCTAATCAGAACTGCATAGCATCTCTGATAAACCCGATCACGCCTAATGTATAAACTTCCATTGCTATATTTTTCATGGACTTAAAATTTTAGTCAATCCAAGTGGGAGGACGAAAGTGTATAAAGACTTAAGGCAATTTGCAAAATGTAATGACAGTTGGTCACTTTTGGGAACCCTCTGAGACGGAATACTTGCCCAAAATATTGCCGCTCATTTTGTTGTAATGGCACGGGTGGGAGTTAAGGTGGAAAATAGTAAAAAAAATGCTGATTTCAGTACAGTGCTGTAAAGTGGATAAGCTGACCAGCGTAATATTTACCTGTTGCATATCATCACACATCTGCCACGCGATTGGTCAGTCGATGCATGTTACCCATTTGCTTCTTAATCCGCATTGCACAATTTGTGGCACATCTCTCGAGCCAATCAGAGGCAGCCTCGTAACTTATTCGTGCATACTATAAAAACCAATCAGATGGAAGTAAGCAGGAGTCCGACCTCTTAGTGAGAGCCTCAATTAGCCACGAAAATAAAGCCTGTTCAAAGTTCGGCACGGGTCTGTTTTTCTTAACTTTCTGCCAGCTCTACTCCCTATCCAAACTAATTTTAATTCCAAAGAGGAAAATTATTAATACACGCCAAGAATTTGCGCTTTGCCGTGAGACCAGTGAATGCATGAGCCCGAAATGGCTTCCTTATAAGTCATTGCATTCTTTACAGTGCCACACACCAACACAACACAACAACACCACGTCTGACATTGCACCAACCATTGTTGCAGGCCAGACAAACTTCATGCAGGAATTGCGACTATCTTCATTAGCCATTCGTGTTTTAACACCCTTTTTATTCTTTGCCCTCAGTAAGCATTTCCTGGCAAGTTCTGGATAGCGTGTATCGACTGAACCTCGACACGAAGTTGACCCAGGCGTGCCAAACCATCACCACGCATTTTCATTCACAGAGCTGACCGAACGGTGGGATGGATTGCCACCGACTCCTCCTCATATTGTTTGCTACGTCATTTCTCTACACAAAGCAGATGTTGTGCTACCTTATTCCTTAGTTTACTCAAAATAGAAAGCCAACTTTTGCTTATCAAATGCAAGATGCCCAACAGGAGAGCCAAAGAATTGCAAATCAGGTCTGCATTGTACATTGACATTCTAATCAGGCAAAGCGGAGAACAAATTGACTTTCAAAAGTATTTTCTTTACTTTGGCTTCCATTGGAAGTATAAGATGGTACAAATTTCAACCGTACGATAAGGTTTGGAGTATGTATAAGGGGGAAATCAGACGCAATTTTGTATAAAAGTCAAATCGCTTGCTCATACAGAGTTAACTAAAAGGGTGCAGTTATATCATACATCCCGACAAGGCCATTGTAAGAACGAGCTACGGAGCCACCAGCATTGCAGTACCACTTAGGAATGGGAGGCGAACGCCGCAGCATTGAGTGCGAATAGTACCATGGGCGGCTAGATGCGGCATTATTGCAGGCGACTGAGACACTAAATTCATGGTCTTGGCAGGAGTGGACAAACTAAGACCGCAGTTTAAAGGCCCGCAAACGGGACGTATAGCCAGTGTTCATTCAAACATAAATCAAAAAAAGCCTGCAACCACAAATTTCTTCAATATATTTGCAAACTATAGATGACAATAAGGGTAATTTGTGGCGAGTCTATTACACAGAGGATTAGGATGATTAGGCAAAATTATAAAATGAATTCGAAAACAGTCATCTCCTTTTGCATAAGTATTTTGGAACTGTTTGTTGTGTTGCTTTAAGTGTTAATCCGCCTAAAGCTTTGCCTTAAATGTAACGGAAACCTTTTTGATAGGTTTGGACAATTAAAAGACTGAAGTCCAAGCCTCCTTCGCATAGCATCTCAGCTCTCACGATCCTATATAAGTCTTGTCTTCTGTCAGGCATGTGGCGTTCCCAGATAAACATAAAAGTGTGGGTTCCAACTACTTTGCCTGCCAATGCCTAGATTTTCGCCTTTAAGTCCACGCATTTAAAGTGCCTTAAACCAAATGACTTACTTTTAAACTTACTAGCACAGAGGCGTTTAATAAAATAGGGTGTAAATGTGGAAATTTTACAAGCTAATCAATCGTAAGGCATGCATTACGTGTGGATTCCTCCTTATGTGACAATAGGTCAAAGGAATAATCATACCAGTTACATTGGCATTCCGTCATTACTAAGTGGACCAACTAGATTTAAACCATTCAATAAAATTGTCATCACTCAAGAATCGCAGCATCCGCTGAGTAACAGCGCACTCATACTCATCGTTATTTACCAATGGACTGTCATCTCGTAGTCGGACCTGCAGCATGCTGACAAACTTTTCCATCTTGGGACGAGAGACCACTAAGGAAGGCCTTAGCTGGGAGGAATCTTTTAAGAAATACAATTTGAAGGCCAATAAACTTGATCAGTGCAACTTTTTTAATATTAGGCATAACAGGGGTGCTCCGCGATATCAAATGACTCGAAAAAGAAAGCTTCGACATTTTTAATGCTTGAAAACCTTTTATATCAGGTAGTCAGCAAATCAACATTAGAATGTGCAGCCTTCCCAACTTGTTTCTTGTTTTTAGGTGGACACCTCTTCCTCTTCAGTGTTCCACCAGGCATCGTTGTCATGTGATGCTACTCTAATAGCGGGCACTTAGGGAGAAGCCAGTTCCATTTATCATCCGAATCACAATTTCCGCTCATGTCGCTGTGCTTCAGCGAAAGCTGACCATGCCTGAATGCAATGTAACTTTCTCGACTGCTGCAATAACACACGAATGAGTCTAATTGAAAAGTTGGACTAAGCTCATGTACGGGATTGAAGTTCTCATAAAGATTTTGCCAGTGGTGGTATCTGTTCTTATTCACTCGATATACTCGCTACTTGAAGCGTGATCAACAGGAAGCATTTCACCTTTTCCTCGTGGATGACGATTGAATGGGCACGCTTTGCATGGATTGCGTGTCCGAAGCTATCATCTCTCCACACATGCGCATCGTGGTGGCCTTCGTAGCTAAACAAGGCATACAAGTTGTGATTTCGATGTACCTGTCCACTTTAATTCAGGTGGTGCTACTAACAGAAGGGACTGCTACTTTAAACTTAACTTCTAGGCTAGAGGCGGTCAGTTGATACAAAACTAATGGCGAATCGGACGCCATGCGCGTTTGAAGGAAAAACGTGCACTACATAGGCTAAAATGCGATACCTATGTAGCACTTCATTTGTCACTATTGAGAATGGCGTGTTCTTGTTTAGTTCGTTTGCTCCTAAGAATGTCAAGGTTGAGTTTGTGCACTTAGCCCTCATAATGTCAACACTTCTCCCCCATTCTAGACTTTAAGAATGCGCTCTTTCGATATTCTCCCATGGAATGTTTTAGTAACTTGGGAAAATTTACATCATTTCGCATGTGATTGCAGAGAAATATAACACTTAGGTGTTCATTATGAAATATGCTTTGACAACCATAATGCTTACAAACGTCAGTCAGACAAAACAGTAGACCCATTCTGACTACACAGACCCCTAAGTAGAACCTTGACAGTGGTTTTCAATTTTTAATTGCAAAATTAGTTTTGACTAATATCTTCGGGTAGCCAACGGAGATGTAGGTTACTAGCCATGTTTTTTGCGACACAGTCGTACGAAATTCCTGCATGTTATTTTATCAAGTTATTCAGGTCCGAGTGCAAGGAATAAATATCGTTGGAGTGATTCGCAAGGTTTTTTTGCAGCCAAACTATAAAGGCTGTTTCGCAACGCAAAGTTGTCCAATTGCCATAGTTTGACAAGGAATTCGGCAAGAAGACAAGTGATCACATCCCTTCAGCTTAAGATATGGAACAACTGACCACGCATGGCATTTAGTCTACTACCTCAAGCTGAAGCAAGTTCCCTTTGTTTTATGGACAACAAATAAAAGAGCCATTTGTGGTAGCTTATGCCAATTTACCGTCATAGTTTTGTAGCTCTGGTAGCTGACCCCTGCGACATCTTCCCCATTCATTGTCATTGAAATTGTTGCGGTAGGCTCCAAGTGCATACAGAAGACTTAAGCATACAGAGCAGGTCTTGATTAAAGTGGAAAAGGGCATCACATCGACATTAGTCACAGAAGGGCACACACCGTTGGGAAATCGCTTTTCTAAAGACAAATGGTCAGACTAGATTGGATTGATTGCAGACACGGGTTCGCAGTGTGAGTTGGCTCCTAATGGAGTGATGCAATCGTTTCTAGTAGGAGGGCCTGAAGCAGCTCCTCTCTGCACAACGCTGGCAGAACAGAGCAGACCATTGTGCAGCTGTCCGTTATCAAGTTGACGCCCAAATTTACACGTGGTCGCACATAGTGTTTATGAGGTGAGTGGAGGAAGAGTGGTGAGTGGAAGTGGGTGTGCTTGGACACTGAGAAAATGAACAGATAGTCAAAGATTTGAGTAGGATATTTGCCAGTAATTCAAGATGGGTAGAACGAAATAAGGACTGTGTGCAGTGTGATCACTAACTATCCAAGTGTGTTACAATGAGGAGTGATATATAACTTGAACAGAGTTGACAGGCCTCGAGAAGAACTATTCGACAGAAGAGTGTGAAGGGTTCCTTGTCTGTTTTAAGGGAAGTGACGCCATTTAATATTCGAGGTCGACATCTACGTCAGATGGCAGAGCACAAACTGTGACGTTAGTGGCGATTCTATCACGACGGTCGGACGGTCATGGTGATGACCTAGAACTCTACGAAGAGCTTCTTGCATGGGTTTGAATTCGGCTGTTTAAATAGATAATGCGGTTGGAAGGCACTTTCGCTGATCATAGCGTCAAAGTCCTACTGGCGAAGTGGTGTTAATCTGTGGGTGAGAATTTGGTTATAAATAACTCGATGGTGAAGTAGTGCTTCACAAAATGGAGAGGGTATGCAACTTTGCATGAGAAGGTAAATAATACGATAGCGGGCAGACAGTGCATTGAGTAAGAGACTGGTGCACTACCAATGCGGAACAGGCAGCTAAATTCTAGACTGGCCTGCCTCCACTTGCACTGATCTCAGCAAGCCTCTGAGGTAGGAAATTTTCAATCGATCAAACGTTGCGTTCGTTGAGTGAATTAGTATGCGCTGAAACTGTCTGGTTGCAAAGAGGGTTGAAGTGGGATCGGATGTGGAAACAAGCTCAACTGTTGGTGCGGGAGTTAAGCTACTTCGTGGAGCGAAAGTTAGAGCAAAGACACGAGGTCACTGGCAACTGACACTTTGCCTCCATTCGATCACTTCTTCATTCCGCCTCCCATCGTCACCATTTAACCATTGCTACACAATGACTGCGTAGTCGACATTGATCCACGTGATTGGGCAATGTACAAAAAAACTCATTGAAGGACCATAATTTGAGAATCGCAAGTTCCCTGGAACATCCACCCTTTCAGCCTCACCGCTACTCGCCAATGCACTGGCATTTCAATGCAGCAACCATCCCTGTGTTTTTAGCAAAGAGGATGATTCGGGAAGATCACACATGAAGGAGGACTAAAGTCTAGCCGATTAGTGCCAGTATCACATGGCCCAACAACACGAGGTTGGTTTTGAGCCTTTGCTATTGCTCACTTTGATCAAATTGTAAGCCTGCATGGTTTTCACAAAGGTGAGTTGCACCAGCACAAGACTTACACTTTGAAAGACATACCTGATCAGCATCAAACGCTCAGTTCATTTATGCATGGCACTCTCTATCAATGCACCTTTCGGTGTCAGTCCACGAAACATTATTTCAAATGATAGCAATCAGAGCAGCATGGTCGTGTGGCAGGAGGATGGATGGCGGAGGAGAAGCACACTCTACTGCAAATGGCCTGCTACTCCGCCTCTGATTCAGCACCAGCATAACGCTAGTGGGATTCGGCATCATCATGTTCCATAAGTCAATTAGCTTTTAGTAAGAGTGCAAGTAGTTGCGATGAGCAGCGGTTGTAGAAGAATGTATTTGCCCACGGTGCAAAAGATTAGGTAAATGAATCTAGCTATGGAAACCTAAAATTGAAACTGCTCCAAGCATAATCTGGTTGAACAGATGGTGTTGTTGAAGGCACTTGCACTGATCGTTAGAGCGGTGTTCCTTTACCGGCTAGAGGTTTCCGATAAAATACTCAATGGTGAAGTAGTGCTTTGTGGAATTCGGAAGGATTGCAACGTTGCATGAGAAGGCAGCTACTATTATAGCGGGACAGGCGGTGCATTGAGTAAAAGACTGAGGCACTCCCATTGCGAACTGAGTAGCTGAATGCTAGACCGGCGTGTCTCCACTCGCACTATTATCAGAAATCCAGTGTGGTAGGAACTAAAGACCATACGTTCGCCGGTGCGAAAGTTGGGCTACTTGGTGCAAGTTCAGTGCGAGATGGTCACGAGGTCGATGTCCTTCCCGTGGGTCAGCACTTCACCTCGATTCGCTCATTTCCTTTCTTCTGCTTTTTTACCCTCACTATTTCACCATTGATTGCTGCACAATGTTCGCTTCGCCGACTACGCCGGAATGTGTTTGCACTGCTTGGTAGACTATGCGTTGTTGGGAGGAGGTCGAGTGCCCAGTGTGTAATGTCACCTGCGCTAGGTGGACGCAGGGTTGCCAAGCACTACCCTCATTCAGCAATGTTAGCCTCTAAGGCGCATTCACTGTTGCTCTCCTTACTGCTTATGCGTTGGCGTACATCTTGTTTAACCATGCCATCCGGTAAAAACGAGTTGCCATGTGCAGACACTTGGTTCTCTGCAGATTGTACGTCCACTCCTTTGCATGCTCTTCGTTAAAAGCCATTCCGTTAGATTGGACAACCTCCCCCATGTACTGCTAGCAGTTGACGAATTGAATCTCTCGTACTCGGATTGAGATTGTAGTTCAGGTCAGAAGCTAAGCCTGTGTCTCTAAGTCAATGCATTGTTTCCTCAAGCCATTGGAGTGGAGTCAATGAATCCCACATTGTTTCCACTGAGTGTAGTGGAGTCAATGAATCCCACATTGTTTCCACTGAGTGTACCGTCCAGAACGGCTTCCCTGACAATACGCACAGGAATGTGCTGTGGGATCTCTGCACTCAATTAAACTGCAACCTCATCGTTATTGCTTAGCCTCATGGGTTGGTGTCAGGCGGCAAGCCATGCCTAAATGTAGGCCAACATCCCCACCTCACCCCATGCGGTCGCTAAGAGCAGGTGCTTAACGGTTCTAACATAGCACCAAATCTGCGACGGCGTTAAATCCCAAGTTGGACCTTTTACCAAGTAACTTGTGAAAAATAATGCAGAATTTGAATTATTATCTCATCGTCGTCTTCACAATGGAGAAGCCTTTGTCTCTACTCGCATGGACCGTCTGTTCTGGCATTTTACGCTTTATTCCTTCAAGCCACATTTCTTATTTCGTACCCTACAATCAACAACTTCAGGTGTGTGATGCAACAGTATCCGTTCACTGACAATTCAAAGCTAATTTGGCAGTCAACCACGTCACCTGATTAAGGCGTTGCTACTTGAAATCGTTTCAAATTAAAGCTCGGATTGTTACACATGGTGAATCTCTCCGATGGTGGAAATACGTGAGCTGAAGGTAGACTTGCAGTCTCACGTCTAGTTGCAATTGCCCACAATCCAGATGATATTTTGAGTGCTTCCGTCCACAATCTTCCCTGGCTCCGACTACTTGCTAGTGACATGTAACGAGTAGTATAAGCAAATGGATTAAAACAATTGAGCCATTAGTGATCTACATTGTGAGGTGCGTCGACAAGGGAAACAAGTTGGCTAGTGAGGGGAATGTTAAGAGATGCCACTCAAAATGGTGGTCTTGCGATGACAACCCAATGAGACGAAGAATGAGGCAGACAATCATGGTGGGCTGAATGTTTGGTAGCGTTAGCTCAAACCCTGCTTCAAGACGTCATATTGTGCGCTTCTTACAAGGTTGACCCTAACTCAAGCCTTCCTTAATGTCCTCTCTCAAAATATGGTCGCTCATTCCATGACTTCTTTCTTTACGATCATAAACACAGGCACGTTCGACAGTTCACTACAGGTGTGACTACGAGTTGACAGTACTTTAGTAAATAACGACGAGTGTGGGTGCGTTGTTGCTCAACCGATACTGCGATTCTTAGATGACGATAGTTTTATAAAATGTCAACCCCTGAAGTGACGACGTGCCTGAAGCTGATGCGCAATTCTACTCCCGTTGGGTTATTTGTGGTCTGCAACGCCTTTATGCTGTGCGCACTGTGCACATGGACCTCAAACCCGAGAATATCCCCCAACCGGATTTGGGCCATGTTCTTATCGCTGCCTTTGATCGGTCATATGATGTTAGAGAGGAGAAGACCTCCAAAAACGCACGACTCTCATACAACTCCCCAATTTTCAAAACAGCTAATGGGATAAAAATTACAGGAAGGGTATTTGTCTGGCCCTTCTGGTGTTCTATGCTACATCTGAAGCAGCTTGACAAAATGTTAGCAGGGAAAACGATGCTATGCGGTGGGCGAGATCAGGTCGTTATAGTATAAGCAATATAAAAGTGTTTTCAAAGCCACTACAGGCTTCTGTCCAGTCCTGTCCGCACAATTATAGGAACCGTTCAGACATCGCAGGAGCCAAGGCCTTGAATTTCTATCGCGGTGTCAATTACGACTAGGCAGTTTCTTGTACATTGTAACCGTTTTAAATCCAGACATTAGAATGACGATTGTATTACCTTGAGCTGTAGCTGAGCAAAATCTTGAAAAAATTGCCAAAGTAATGCGACTTAGATACAGTCGAATTTCAAATGTCTGGCATAAAAGGTAAAAATGTGATGCCAAATGTCTCATTTTGGGCACCAATTATCTAATGCTTGGACCAATGTAATCCGTTCTATTCCCGCTAACTAACCAATAACGGCACAGCACCTGTTTTATTACCACCAGATCAAAAAAACACACCCACTTTGCAATCCTTGTGACTAAGTGCGCAAATCGGCTTACTAAAACCACTGTGGAGTTATCATTGCCAGCATCGTCAAGCCTGTAGCAGATAAAAGGCCTACTCAAAAACTTTCAAAAGGTCTATGATTCGAGGCTGAAAAAAAGGCATAAAATGCTGGCGCAGGGTGATCTTCCCAACCACTGCTGTCGAATCGATATTTATACCCGTCAAGTGAGCGGACTTGAACGGAATTCATGGTCTGAGCACAACTCAACTCAGTGGGATGATCAAAATTCACCTCGCTAATTTTACTATGGAATAGTTCTTCACGCTTGGGTTAAGTTCAGTTTTTAGAAAATAATTGTTACACCTTTACCAGTTGTAACATAACTATCTGAATCATTCGCCATAAGGTGTCACGTTACAGAGTGTAAGCTTAAGTTAAGGCTTAAGGCTCGCCCAAAATTTATGGTCACCCAATTCCTACGCCCCTCTACATCTCTACGTCCAACAGCAATGAATGCAGTAAAATAACATGAGAACTCAAGACCTTCTGTTTGGAACGGAAACTTACTGCAAAACAGCACCGGTGCTGTTGCCTATTTTACTACTACTAGCCACTACGAGTAGACTCAGAGTTCTTTAATGTGAAACATGATGGAGGGTAAGCCAACTCTTCAAACGTGTGTACTTTAAAGGAGTAATATTCTACGGATTTTTCGAAACACTCGAACTCGTCCACTATCAGAGGCTCCACGGGATCTTTCTTTTCTAGCTACTTACTAACCTATCAGTAGCAGAACGACCAAGTAGACGTAAGGGACGATCCATTGCATGGCAAAACCAGCCTGGTAAAGAGGTCGAAATGAATCTCTAAAGGGGTGAGCATATTACAAAAGTGCAGGAGGCTTCATGTCGACTGTTCCAGATCCACTGATGAGCTGGACGAACGTTCAGTAGCTGTAGCTAGCATTGTCCACCAGAGGGGCAAAGACATTCACACTTCCATGGGACTAGGCGACTGGGTTTGCAGCAGCTACCCATGCCTAGAACACATCAACCCCTTTCAACCTCAAAAAATATCAACAGTTCTGCACTTCAACTACGTGCCGCGCCAATGGAGACGTCATGCACATGAGCATCGTAACCTTTAATCGAGGAAGCCTTAGCTGAAGGCATTCTCAAAACACGCAACTAATTCAACAGTGTTGTCAAAAGAGTCGATGTGACGTCGTGCAGATGAAACAAGCAGGTGAGTTGACAAATAAGGCCCAAATTAATCATTGATTCCAAAAAATGAGCGAAGCAAATACAACGATGAAGGACAAATTATGTATGGCTATGTGGAGACAGGATGAATTGATATGCAGTGGCCGAGTATTTAATACTTTGAATAGGTAAGCGTTGAAGCGATAAAAGTCCATAAGATTAGGGAACAGAAGACGGTAGTCAGTGCTAGAAACTCACCCATCCTCGCCTCTAATTCTGTGTCGATAGCCTGGACTCGAACAAGACTCCACTCCATTTCCGCCAACTACACCTTCTTCACCACCGAAGCAGCCCAAATGGTGGCATTTGAAGCAATATGTTTGCGTTAGGCTGCCTCCAGCCCTTCCGGCACCTAACTGCACGTATCTTGCAGTGGTGCGTTCGAGGATACCAGCTCACCACGCATGGCAAACTTCACCACTGCTACTTCGTGATCCTCCAGCGATGGTTCTGTATCTGCATCTCCGCCCCAGTTAGCATTAATGCTGGTTGCTATGATGTAGAAAAACACCGTCTTGAGTAGCATACATTATAAGCCGGATCTTCTCTAACCTCTCGATAATCTCTTATGTTCCTACTGTGCCAACTACTTGGCGCCTCTATTGCCATGGCTTCCAAGTTCGTTTGCCTTCAAACGCCTCCAAGAATACAAAAGGCTTGCACAAGTAAACCATTTGTTGCAGTAATCAACATTCCAACCCAAGGCACGGGCCCTCCCACTAATGCACGAGCTTGGTAGCAGTTCCACTTAAATAGCCAGGAACAACACACCATCCAGTCAACGTTTATCCTATTCTCATACTCTTCATGCAATCTGACCTAATATAATCCTCGGTCGATTTTCGACACCAAGAATTAGTGTTGATCACTTGCAACTTAAACAAATATAACCAAACAGGTAAAAAATGTACGGACAAGAGGCAGTACACTTCTAATGGGCAAGTACTGTAGTAATAAAAATGATCTTGAATAGCCTTCTTGTCGTATCACTTTCCGTAGATTAATTGACTGATCTTACTGTTTTTAGGAAGTTTTTTACCGAACATCCCCCAGTTGGAGAAAACTCTATCGAGCGGATAGGTCAAACACATCAGTAACGTTCGGTCTTTTTAAGCGACCGATTCAGTGTGAACAACTGCGTCTGCAGTCCATTACAAGCACGAACAAAGCGTAGCCTTTTGGGCATAGGGGGGTGCACACTACAAACCTGTGAATGGACGGTTTGGGGAAAGCAGTGATGACATTTTTGATCTTCTGGCAGTCGTCGCAGCACAAGCCATTCCCAGTCATAAGTCATTCTCCCAGTCGACCAGCGAACTACCCTACACGGCGTGAAGGAAGCGTAGGAGCAACAAATACACGGTCTATTTGGCGTGTGAAGCCATGCTATCGAATGGCGTCCTGCATATTCTACATCTGTAGATACACAATTCACCAAAGGGAGATAAATTGATCAAGTACAGCAGAGAGAGCATATGGAGGATGCTTGATCCCTCTTGGAGTTCACGACTGGTGTCGCTTTAGTTGCTAATGGCTTTCTTGCAGAACACAAGGGTGGGAAAGGTGCCGGGGATGGACGTCGATCTCAGCCCTTCCCTTATGGGATGTCAGAGATTTTCCCATCCGTAGCACAAGTAATATAGACCAGGATAGAAATCCGTTAAAGTCGGGTTCTCTTTTCGCTGCCGCCAATGTAGTGCAATACTTTGATTGTTCGAACTGCCGGTTTCGGTCGCTTGGGTGGCCATATTGTACTGAGCCGGTCGGTCGGCCTTTGGGCCGTGCCAACAGCCCCCAAGCCCTCTGTTTCCAGAATATATATATTCTGTTCCAGTACTATGCCTTCTTCTACCTTAAAGGGAGTCTCAGGACGCTGCAAATATGTCTCGTTTTACATTAAAGCAGGTCCCGGGACGCTACTATAGCGTCCCGAGGCTCCCCTTAAGGTAGAAGAAGGCATAGTACTGGAACAGAATATGTATGTTCTGGAAACAGAGGGCTTGGGGGCTGTTGGCACG